>PVLA01005727.1:0-139450 GCA_004027455.1 Hydrochoerus hydrochaeris
CTGGCAGGGCGGGCCCTCGGTGATGGTTCTGGGCAGCTTACCCCTGATGCAGGCTTCCGCTGAGTTTCCATTTTGTTTGTTTTAAAAGGAATTTTGTTTTGAGATAATTGTGAATTCACATGAAATTATAAGAAATACTACAGAGAGATCCTAAGTAGTCTTTATCTAATTTTCCCCATTGGTAAATACTACCTTAAATACTTAAATACCACCTTAAATACTACCATGAAATCTCTCATTCAGGATACTGATGTTAAAATTCATTGTGGTTTTAAATTGAGTTCCCAGAATGGCTGAATATTTTCAGATGTGTTTGTTTTTCATCTGCTGAAATGTCTGTTTGTATGCTTTTTTTTCTTTTTGCCCATTTGCTACATAAAGTTTTGCTTTTTTAATGTTGAATTTTGAGTTGTTCTTTACATATGGACTAGTATGGGCTGATAGCCAAAATATGCAAAGAAAATATTCTGCAAATACTTTTTCCCACTCTGTAGTTTAGATTTCACCGTCTCTAGAGGATCTTTCACTGAGAAGTGTTTTTAATTTCGATGAAGTCTGACATGATTTTTCATTACTGGATCATAGTTTTGGTGGTAAATCCTAGAACTTTTTGCAAATCCTCATGCCCTGAAGTTTTTCTGTATGTTTTTCTAGCTTTGTGTGTCTACATTTCCCATTTATTTTTGTGATCTAGTTAAAATTAAAATTTTTTGTAAGATGTGAGTCTTAGGTTAACTGAGTTTATGGCCTATTGATTTCCAGCTCTTTGCAATTGTCAAAAGGTAGTTTATCCCCATTGACCTGCCATTAACACTGTAAAAATTAGTAGAGCATATTTGTGTGAGTCTATCTATTGGTTTTCTATTTTATTCCACTGATCTGTGAGTCCACTCCTCTGTCAATAGTGCACAGCTTTTATTCCCAGAGCTACACATGTCTTACTGACTCTTCTCATCTCATCCTCTCATTTGTCTTCTTCATCACTGTTTTAGCAATTTAATTTTTTGCCTTTCTGTATAAATTGTGGAATAATTTGATCTAGATCTACCCAAAGTATCTTGTTGGAATTATATTGATTATATAAAACCTGTAAGTCAATTTGGGAAGAACCAACATATTTAAGATGTTGAATCTTTCAATTTATGACCACAGTATATATATTTTTTTAGATAAGGGTTTTGCTAAACTGCCCAGGCTTGTCCTAGACTTGCAGTCCTCCTGCCTCTGACTCCCAAGAAGTGGAGACCACAGGCAAGTGCTTCGAGTGTGGCATGTCTTTATTTATTTAGATCTTAAGGTTTCTTCCATCAGCATCTTCTAATTCCAGCATAGAAATACTAGGCATGATTTATTAGATTTATATTGCCATATTTAAAATTTTTAAACATTTTAAACGGCAATATATTTTTATTTTTGTTTCCATACAGGAATTATTAATATAAAGAAATGCTACTAACATTTTTATGTTACGTCACATTCTTCTGCCATCTTTGCTGAGCTGATCAGTTCTCAGAGAGGCTCTGAGTGTGTGTGCGTGTGCGTGTGTGTGTGTGTGTGTGTGTGTACATTCCTTAGGGTATTCTAGTAGACAATCATGTCATCTATAAGGAGGTATTGCTTTATTATTTTTTTCTTTTGTCTCCGTCTTTTATTTCTCTTTTGGTTTTACTGCACTGATTAGAATTTCAAGCACTATAACCAAATATAAATGATGAAGCAGACAGCCCTCGTATCTCTTCCCGGGCTTAGAACAAAGTATTTAACAGTAAGTATGTTAGTGTTGGAGGTATCTTTTTTAAACAGATACTGTTATGAGGTTAAAATCCCCTTTACTCTTATTTTTCTGAGGGTCTTATTATAAATAGTGTTGAATTTTGTTACAAGTAATTTCTACATGGATTGATAGGATTATGTGATTGTTTCTCGCTAGCCTGTTAGTAATTTAAGGTTATATTGCTTAATTTTCAAATGCTGAACCAGCTTTTCATCTCTGGAGAAAACCCTACTTAGTCAGGGTGTGTAATTGTTTTTGTGTTTATTGCTAATTACAATGTTAATGTGATATCAAGAACTTTTGGATGCATACTCAAGAGATACTAATCTATAGTTCGATTTTTTGGTACTGCTCTTTTTTTTAGTTTTGATATTAGAATAATACTTCATAAAACAAACCAGACATGTCTTCCAGTTTCCGAAGAAATTGCACAGAATTATAATAAATCGTTGTTTGAACTGTTAGAAGAATTCACCAGTAAAATCATCGTGATTCATTTTTGGGAGTTGCAACATTGTGAAATAAATTACTTGATAGTTATCAGGCTATTCAAACCTTTTCATAATGAGTGGCTTGTGAATGCTTGTAAATTTTTAGGACCTGGTTCGTTTCATTTAAATTGTAAAAGTTACCCTTTAAGAGTTCCTCATAGATATCCTTGAGATATCTACAAGGTGTGTAGAAATATCCCATTTCATTGCTAATATTGGCAGGTTATAGCTTCTCTTTTTGTTAGTTGTACTTGAGGTTTGTCAATTTCATTGATTTTTCACAGAATTCTCTCTTTGACTTTCTATGTTGCTTTTAAATCCTTCAATTTCTGCAATTATCTGTATTATTTCCTCCTTTCTGTTTGTTTTTGAATCATTTTATTCTTCTTTGTGTAGATTCCTTAATGTGTAAACTTAGTGCTAAATTTCTCTTTCAATACTACTATAGCAATGTCATGCAGTTTTTTGATGTATCATATATTTTTAATCTCACTGGATCAAATGTAGCTTTGATGCTTGAGACTTCTTAGATTATTTGAAAATATATTGTTTAGTTTTTAACTGGAAATTTTAATGTTATCTTTGTTGTTGGTTTCTAGTTAGATTCTGTCATGGACAGAGAACAGACTATATGTGATGGCAATTCTTCTGAATCTATTGAGTTTTGTTTTATAACCCAGGATATAGTCTAATTTGTTATCAGTTTTGTGAGCATGGGAAAGAATTTGTATTCTGCTTTGTTAGATGGGATGCTCTGTAAACGCTGACTAGCTCTGGTTTAAGCTAGTTTTCCCTATCCTTACTGGTTTTTGTTTGTCAAATTCTAGAAGCTACCACCCGCCCTTCCTTTGCTAAGTTTTCTAGCTACACCTTCTTTTCCACTCCTTCCTCAACCGTGAAAACAGGATGTTAGGTATTTCAGTATAGACTCACTGGTCCTGGAGTTCTGTTTATTTACTTTAAGTCCATTTTCCTCTCAGTTTTTTGGCTGAGTGATCTTTATAGTTCTAGCTTTCCGTTGCCTGATTCCATCCCCGATTGCCTTCCTTCTTCTTTTGAGCTCACCCACTAGGTTGGTTTCGTTTTTATTTTTATTTTTTAAAATTTCACTTACATTTTTGAGTTCCAAAATTTCCATTTGATTATTTTTCACATCTTCTACTTTATTTCCCCAGAATTTCTTCTCAATTTCTTTTCTTCGAGTTTCTATTTTGTTAGTGAGATTTTTTGGTTTGTTTGTTGAAAGCCTGTTCATAATTACTTACTGAAGCATATTAAAGACAGTAAGCAGCTTTTACATCTTTTTCAGATAATTCTGACATCTTTATCATCTTGATGTCAACATCAATTTTCTTCTACATTCTTCTTCAAATTGTGGTTCTTTATAAAGAACTGAAAAACAACAAGTCCCTGAAATTCAAAGACCCTCTTCAAAACTGGGCATCTGAGATGAGCACACATTTCTCAGATGAAGATATACAAATGGTAAATAAATACATGAAGAAATGTTCACCATCCCTGGTCATTTGAGAAATGCAAATTAAAATAGCTTTGAGATTCCATCTCACTCCAGAAAGAATGGCTGCCATCAAAAAATCAACTGATAGCAAATGTTGGTGAGGATTCGGGAAAAAGGAACACTGCTCCACTGTTGGGAGTGTAGACTGGTGCAACCAATGTGGAAATCAGTATGGAGATTCCTAAAAAAACTAGGATTGGAAGTTCCATTCAACCCAGCTATTCCCCTCTTGGGCATTTTTCTAGAAAAATTGAAAAGGGCATGTCACAGAGATATATGTGCATCCATGTTTTAGCAGCACAACTTTTAATAACTAAATCTTGGAAACAACCAAAATGCTCATCAACCACAGAGTGGATGAAAATGATGTGGTATTTTTACATAATAGAATATTACTTGGCTATAAAAAGGATGATCTTGAGGCTTTTTATAGATAAAGGGAGGCAGTTTGAGACTATTCTCATAAATGAAATAAATCAAACTCATATTTGTAAATATTATATTGCCTCTATGGCATAAAAATAATAATAAAAAACTGGAAGAGTAATAAGATCCAAAATGTATAATAGATACTGTAATAATGAAAGGTAAAGAAAGTGTTCTAAAAGATATAACTGTATGTATAAGTGTGCAAGATAGATAACCATACTACTAAGTTTTTGTTAATTTATCAAACAGAAGTTTATACTGTCATTGTTTGATTACCCACTTTCTATACTTTGATTTTGTAACTTGAATAACTACTTCAAAGATAACAATTAGGTAATTTATCAACTAGTGATTTCTTACTGTTTTTTTGAAATTCTGTATTATTTCTACCCTTTTTTCTGTTTTGCCTTATTTTTCTCTAAATAAAAAAAATAAATTGTGGTTCTGGGTCTAAAAAGTAAAAGGTGGATGTCAGGTGCTCTGTGCCATGAGACTCTAGGTTATTTAAGCCTTTGGTTTCAGCTGCCTTCTCTGACATTCTTGGGCTAGGCAAGGGATCCCAGCACTTCTTTACTGCCCAGTGGAGTGGACGCCATGTTTTCACTCATAATCTATGGATACTTGAAGGTAAGTCATGGTTCACACTAGGTGGGAGTGAGAGATTTTACTCCTCACTGGACTTCCTTGGATTTACTCAGCAGGAAAGAGGTAATAATGTCTCCGTTTGTTCCTACATTTCCTTCACTGACACCATGGACAGAGGTAGCCTTTTTATTTCCAGTTGGTGGTTCAGGTCCTACCTTCCCACTCACTTGTTTTGACACTATCCACTCAGAGAGGTGATAGGATCGCTTACCACTGCTAGGTGGGGTGCAAGTGCAGGTTTTCTAAGGACTTCTAATCAAACTATGGGAAAGCCATGGTCATTACCTAATAGGGATGAAAGACCTGGTACCTATTCAGTTTCATATCACTGTAACAGAGTTTTGAGATAAATTTATAGGGAAGAAGGTTTTTATTCTGGATCATAGTTCCAGAGGGTTCAGTCCATGGTAAGTTATCCCCATCGCTTTGAGCCTGTGGTGGCACAGAACATCATAGAGAGAACTTGTAGAAAGGAAGGAACTCTAGTCACCTCAGGGTAACTGAGAAATAAAGAGACAGACAAGGAGGGACTGAAATCCCAGCATCCAACATAGTATTCTCTAAGGCACACCCTCAGTGACCCCTAATTCCCTTCCTTCCTTCCTTCCTTCCTTCCTTCCTTCCTTCCTTCCTTCTTTCCTTCCTTCCTTCCTTCCTTCCTTCCGTCCTTCCATCCTTCTTTCTTCCTAATGGTTTTACCATAGTTCCATAGGCTGGAGACCAAGACATGGACTTTTGAGCATATTCAGATCCAAACTATGGCAATAACAGTGCCACTGCTGTGGAGACGTGACTGAAGTATCTCATTAAAGCCTACAGTGGAAGTCTGGCCTGGGTGACACTCACAGTTCTGTATTTGGACGACATAGAGAAGCTATTGCCCCAAAGTTTTCTGTTGCTAGGTTGCTCCTTTCCTGGTTCCTTGGTTAAAGAAAGGAAGCCTTTACTGGGACTCCTGCTTGTCCTTGGGGTACTCCCAGTTTGCTGGCTTCTTTAGCACCAAGTCTGAAAGAAATTCATCACCATGTCATTTCCTGGATCTCAAAATCCCTAGCCAGTATCTCTTCTTTCTAGCTCTCATCTTCTTATCTCCCTCTTTGGTGGCTATGGACTTCAGCTTTTGTTTCCTTATTAGAGTGAAGTAAAAAATACAAAATAAGAATCACATAAACCCTGCATCTCTTTTTACAGACCTTCTTGGTATCCTGGTCTGTTGCTCTGGGAAGCTTTAGAATATCAGCCTCACCTCTTGGCTTCTCTCTGTCCTCCAGAATCTTGCAGCCTCAGAAAGCAATGTCCTCAAAACTCATCAGTTCATTTTTGTGTTTTTATCCCGGGTTTGGAAAATATCTGCCAGATTCTTTACATGTTAGGAGGCTTTCAGTTCATTTTCTCAACTTCCCACCACACTTCCTAGAATATCTGATTTGTCAGATATTCTAGGAAGAGTAGTTTGCACAGTGTTGACTCACTTCTCTGTAATTCCAAGTTCTCCAAGATATTGAGCTGGATAGATTTCACAGATGGTTTGACCGTGCTCCCTCCATCCCACTAATTTAGCAGGTGAATCAAAGTTTGCATAAATGTATACAAATACGCACACATAATCTACAATAGTGCTGTATATAGAGCCAAGGAGATTAAAAAAAATAAAACCCCCAGGGTGAAGAGATGTCTAATTTTGAGTAAGCAGCAAAAATAGTGAAATTTCCTATCTGTCCATCTAGGCTTTCTACTACTTTATGTATATCATATGACATTTATCTTACTAATTACGTAATTAATTATGAGCAAAGCAGCTCCCTGCGTGCTCAAGGAAGTCAAACACTGATAATGTGCACCCAGATTTCTTGCTTTTAAAATGAAGTTTTTGCATCACAAAGAGCTGGGTTTTGCATCACAAAGAGCGGGGTTTAGATTTGGCTTTTGGCTTCTTTCAAGGGAGGGAGGCTGGTTTATCCAGCAACTTGAAACAACATCCTGAATCCTTCTCTTCCTCTTTTTTCCACTTGTGACAGACACTTCCATGCAAAGCTACATGGGATATTTGTTGGCTATTTTCCAAATGGCTAAAGACAGAAACACCCCTCCAGAGTAAGAAGAGAGCAGCCTTGAAGACGTTTTCCCTCTGTTACCACACGCCTCAGGGGTGCTCGTTTCTCCACCTGGTGCCACTGATGACCCTTTCTGCCTCCGACTTAGGCATCTAGGAACTGGGAAGCATCTCTAAGGTCGGTAGAATCTTATGGTTTGTACCCAGACCCCAAATAGGATAATTAAGGCTTTCTTTTGGTTTAAAAAAGAAAAAGCAGAAGGGACACTACCACCAAGACGTGCCTTGCTGGTTCCACGGGTAGAAATGCAGTACTTACCATGTGGGTGCTAACAGCTCCACCACCAACCTCTGCCCACCTCAGGAGCCTCCCGGAGGTCAGAGCAAAGCAAACCAGCGTGCTCTCTCTTTGTGCTGGAACTCCTTGCACCATAAAGTCTTCTCAGTGTGGTTTATCAAGCAAGCGTTTACCCCTTTGGTGCCTCTGAAGCACTGCTTTCTTGTCAAGGACGATTCTCCAGGATTTTGAACTTTCTTTCTCAATGTACATATACTGAGTTTCTCATTCATTCTTTTATTTTTTAAAAAAAGAGAATAGAAAAATAAACACAAGATGACAGGAAATTAAATTAACAGTGGTTCTTATATTGCATATTGTCTTCCAAATAATTGCTCAGATTTCCAGATACAGGCATGCAAAACTGATCAAACCATATAAGCACCGTCACTTTCAGTGAACTAATAGAATGAGTAGCACAATTATCTTAACTATCTTGTGTTGTCTGATTCATTCTTAAGTCGTTGTTCAAAAATAGTAATAACAGCTACTTCTGTGTTCTTTTGTGTAGTTTTTGATTAGTATATGTTTGCAATGCATAACAAACGCATCCATTGAGGGGAGTTGATACATTTGTACATCATACCCTGCTCCACTACTCCCCCACCCCTTCCCTCTCATCTCCTCCATCCCCTGACCCTCTTCCCAACTACACAAAGTCTGCCTCCTTGGTTCCTGTTATATATAGTTATATATATTTATTATTCTCTTATTTGTTCTTTAAATTATAATATAATTTAGATTTCTCACCCAAGAGTAACCATGTAATATTTAACCTCCTGTGTCTGATTTATTTCACTAAGTATTGCAAGGTACATCTCTTTTCCTACAAATGACTCAAATGTATCATTCTCAATGGCTGAGTAGAACCCCACCGGGTGCCATACCACGTTCTCTACCCATCCATCCCTTGGTGGGTATACCGACCGCTTCCAGGATGTAGCTATTATTATTTACGCTGCTGCGTGTCTTCTTTGGCTAGGATTAAATGATAGTATGAAAATATCTGACTGTCTGAAGTCTGTCTGGGTTGTGAGTTCAGATGCAAGTCCTTTTATATCGGCGAGAAGTCTCGCTTGCCCTGCACCCCTAGCTCTCCACACAAGCAGGAATCCTGTGCCACCTGCATCCCTCGAAGCTTCTGGAAGCTCCAGAGAATGCTTCACTTGTGCACAGAACTGAGTTTCTTCCTATTCTGCAGCCACTTTGTTGAAGATCTGCTGACTGTAAATCACCAGGAGAGGACTTCTCAAGTGACTGCTTGCTTCCAGAATTTTCCATGTAACACTGTTCTGCCAGTTTCTGGGTGCTCTGAGGACAGGTAAACTTGGTCAGCCACCAATCACAGCATTCAGAGTGACAGTTTGGGGTAAAACACTTCTCTTCTGTACTCTCTGCACTTGGAGTCTGCTAATACTTGGAACCACAAAAATACTTCCCTGGAGAATACCTATTGTGCCCCAAACGTTTTCTTCTTCTTTACAGAAATTAAACCCCTTTCAGCTAAAATTAAAAAAAGTTACAGGAATGAGACTCTACATGCACATTGTTTCCTGAAAAAAGCAATGTTAGTTGCAGTTACTCTGCCACACATCCGCTATTAGAAAATCCTCCCCAGTGGTCTAAGTTTCATAAATGGCAGCTGTTTTTCTTATTCTGTCTTCATCTCCAGACTGTGCGTTCTATAAGGTAATTTGTTGATTAGCTTAAAATTAAGTTTGAGACTTCAGCTGTTAGCATTTTCTCTCTAAAAGTGTACAAGAAAGTTCTAAGGGTATGAAAGCCAAACATGTTTCAATCACTAGAGTGGGAAAGTTGAGGGGATTTTTCAGGGAAATCACAGTGGGACAGGTGTATGACAGAGAGAGAGACAGAGAGAGAGAGAGAGAGAGAGAGAGAGAGAGAGAGAGAGAGAGAAGAGAGACAGAGGGGAGAGAGAGAGACAATAAGACAGAGAGAGACAGAGAGAAAGAGAGACAGTGAGACTGAGAGACAGACAGGGAAACAGAGAGACAGAGACAGGGGGGTGGAGAGAGAGAGATCACCCTTCCCATAATAAAAAAAATATACAAAAACAAATAATCTTCACGGGGAAATAATTATTAAGCAAACTGTCTAAAAGGAAGGGAATTACTGCTTTTATGTTCAAATGTGGGTCCAGGGTACTTGAGACTTCTCGCTGATATAAATGGACTTGCGTTTGAACTCACAGCCTGGAGAGACCGGAGAATCTGCTGTTCTCTTTTCATCCTAACAAAAGAAGACAGCAGCATAAGTAATAACAGCCAGGTCACTCACCACTAATTTCCCAGGGCATTTCCCTTGGGGAGTGTTTTAAATCGTACCCACTATTACAGCGAAGTGGGGATCACAGAGGCTAAACTGTGTTCCTAAGTTATCTCACTAGTTCTGCGTAAGGCAAGATTTGAATCCAGGGACGTCACCGCCATAGTTTATGCCTTTCTCAGATGGCTCACCATCTCCCAGGTGGGAAGTTCTCATAAGGTTCATGAGAAAGTAGGTTTGAGATAAACTAAAACATAAGGAATGTGTTTAGGGTGAGTTAACCTAAGTCAATCTCAAAGACAGAGCTGTAAGCTAAAAGTTTCGGCCTCAGAGCAAAGACCTAGAGGGCTAAGAGATGTAGAACTGGGTGACAAAGAAACTCAACTCTACAGAAGCTCCCAGTATCATGTTTTTAATTTGTTTTACAGACTTGCTGATCAGGCAATATGAAAAATACTCATGTCAGTATAGGTGTTAGTTGGCTAAGCTCTTTTCTTGGAATAGTTTAGCTTGGAGTGGGACAGACAGCACCACGAGAAAAGAGCTTGCCTGTCGGGGGCAGCCACAGCGCCCAAGCGAAGATCCGGAGAGATGCCAGTGGCTCTCACAGAGCACTGAGAGTGAGATGGGAAACCCCATCCAGTCCATGTGCAAAGGTGTGACAGACGGAAGCCATGCAGAGTTCCGAATGGACTATACCTGATGTGAGTAGAATTCTGCTCTGGGGTGGGGAGCACTAAGAACATATGCAGTAATATCTGTAAAGTTGGGAAATGTGCAACTTCTTTGTAAACTGAAACTAAAATAAGGGGCATTCTCAAACAGGGGGACAGTTTGCTTGATGGCAGATAGTCGGTAATGCCATGTACAGTATTCACTAGCCACAGAATTAAAATAACCAATAACCCCTGAGAGACAGTGTTTGGCTCTTGCTTGAGGACACCATGATATTTAAAAGGAAGCATTATGTTTTTCAATAATTAAAAATGTCTTTGTATTTTCCCCTAGTAGGAGGCCCCAGAACTACACTGCTTCTAATTTTCATTTGCTCCTTTTTTGTGACAGTTTCCTCTGTTCCTTGCTATTAGCTGCCAGTTTCAGCTACCATCAACATTTTCTTCCTTTGTATTATTATTTAAAACAATCAACTTAATCTGGTGTAAACTTGGAAACCAGATAATAAAGTTGGTTAGAATTCTGCATAGCTCAGAGGTGGTTCCAAAGATACTGTAAGTCCTGACAAACAATGGGCCTTCGCTAATATCACGTGACTGGCGACATTCTCCAAAAGTATTTCCATTGTCAGAATCATCGTATCCATGCCATGAGCTATAATCACTGGAACCCTAAGCACAATGTAACGATAAGTAATATTTCAACTTAATCGAAATCTGACTTGTCTCACGTTCCCTGCTGATTCATATATTCTCACTGATTTCATGGGTTCTCTCCTGTTCTATCAGGTTAATTCCAATGAAATTAAAATTATTAGCACATATTAGCTGAACAATATAAGGGATTTCTTGTGAAATTTTCATGCCTGTAAATGAGGTATTGTCATTGTATCCCCCTGCCCATTACCTTGTCATATCATCCGCCCCCAATGTGAAATGACAAAGTTGAGACAGACCTACATTTTGCAGAAAGCCTGATCACGTTAGTGACAGAAAGCACATTGCACTACTGTCATCTAGGCATGAGACTAAGTTTGTACAGAGAGAAAGCAAAGCTAGAGAAGTTCAGTAACTTGCCTCGGCCACCCAGGAAGTAAACAGTGGAACAGGGCTTGAACCCTGGTTGGCGACAGGTGTGTACTCTCACACACGGAGCTGCACTGAGCCAAGTTAGCCACGCAAGCATTTAATGACAAAGGCAAAACGGTCTGGGGTCCTTAGCCCAAGGGTCTCTGGGACAGCCCCTAGAGGAGGCAAGTGGGTTCCTAAGGTGACTTGGTGCCAGTGGTTCCCAGAAGAAATAAAGAACAACTGTCCGCTTTTGTGACTCACTAACATTAGAAGCTTCCTGGAATGCCATTGCCATCATGGAAAAGATCTAACTAAGCTATTCGAGCCCTCATTCCCCAAATCAGGGGGTTTCAAATCCACAATTCTTCCCTCGGTTGGTGACGTTCACTCTTAAGCCATCACCAAGCACCATATGAACTGAGTCAGTCTTACTTTGACTGTTGCAATACAGCAAATTAAATCTTAATTTGCCAACATTAGAAGGGCAGGTAAGAGTGGACAATAATAACTGAAAACCATTAAAGGAGTACTGGATTCGGTAAAAACAAAAATTGCCTTAGTCATGTCCCTCACTAGGTGACTGATTTGGGGGTATTCTCTTGGCAATATATGAACCTTCACTTAATCACTTGTAAAATGAAAGAAGAGAAAAGCTAACAGTTACTCAATGCCTTTTGTGTACAAGGTATTGTTCTACAAACTTCACATATGCTGACTTATTCCGATGTTATTAATCACTAGGTTACCATCCAATTTCAAGGTTTAGAAAACAGATTTAGAGAAGTTAAGAATTCGCCAAAAGTTACCTAGCTAGATGGGATGCAAAGCACCAAAGCTCATGAGTTGTTTCTGTTATTGTTTGTTTTTTGCATTTCACCTGCCTTTTGTCACTGCAGCTCTGTAAATCCAGAATTTAAGAATACACAAGGAGTGATTGGTATGATTGTTATTCTATAATCCCTAAGTCATGTACATGACCACCAGTGAGCTAATCTTCACCTCTACTTCTTGAGAGTTATTCCTGGATCGTAACTGTCCAACCCAATGGGAAATCCATCTCCTTTTCACTCCTGAACTTCAGATTACAGTCAGCTGAGTGATGGCCCAGTCCGCTGTGCTTCCTGCGGTAACCTGCAGAGGTGAAAATGTCCATGCGTTCCCTTAGGGGGTTAACTTACGTCGTATGTCTAAGAAGCGACAGGTACTGGGAAAGAAAATTTGATTATAGGTATTATTTGCATGGTCTATTTTAATCTTGAACTATTTGAGAAGACTTGGTCCAAGACAAGAAAGGACAAGTTTTCAACAGCGGGTGTTTTCTATTCTCATGAATGTAATTTTGTCCAGGCTGAAAATTCAGAAGCTGCTTTGTCCAAAAGGACACTGACATCCAATACTATGCTTTATTTGACATCTTATACTGCACATGAAACCACACTGGCAAACTTCAAATGACTCGGCTGTAGGAATGTGTATCTGGTTTAAAAACTGAGGTCAGCTCAAGTGTGTTTCTTCGTGTTGCTCCTGGGAGGGTTTCAGGACATCTGTGAACACATCATCTGCTTACTTTTGTCTTCTTTCACTTTTATAAAACAGCCATCATATACGCAAACACTCGAACATCTCCCATTACAGCCAGAGATTCAGTCTTAGGGCTGGTTGTGTGGCATATTAGTATCAGGGCCTGATGCAGACTTTTAGTGATGCCTAAGAAACAGCGTGAGTGGAACTAATCACTAGAATAATTTGTGATTTACTGAGCAAGAGTTGCCTGACACTAATCCCTGGGGTAATTATGATCAAATGATTTACTAGTGTAAAAGTCAGAAGAAGAGCATTAAGACCTTTCTCTCCCACAAAGAGAGAACTTTATAACCTGGGATGGAAACAGAAGCCCAAACTGTATAACAATAAATTAATATCAAAGAAAGTGGACACCTATGTGTAAATAAGATTTGCCATCAGAAATTCCTCTGGTATCTCTCCAAAGTTCTAGCTATACTTTATCTCGGGGAGTTTGCACTGCTTTTTAAAAATGCTGGTTGGAATGTTCACATGGGCTCTCTCTTTAACTCAAGTCTGTATTCAGAGGTTACTTCTCCATGATGCCTACTGGACGGACTACTTCTGCCTAAAACTCAAACCACTTTTTCTCATCTGACTCTTAACACTGCCATGTCCTCAGTCGGCTTCATTTATTTCTGTAGCATTTACTAACTACTCTGGTACCATTTTCCCTAGAATTGTAGTCTATTTTGTTCCCTGAGGCATTCCTGGTGCACAGTCTAGTCTCGCATAGAACCAGGTATGTGTAGATTCCCAGTAGGACAATGCCTGGCACACACAGGACTGCCAATAGTCACTGAGCAAGAAAATACCTACATATTAGAGTTTTGTGATTATTTCTTGTAATTATATCATCCAAAAAGCCAAGCAATTTGAGTGTCCTTGTGAAGGTACTGCAAGATGGAAAAAAAGAAGATAAGCCCAAAACATCCTTACTTGTTCTGAACTCTTAAGGAATTCCGACAGGGTTTGGCGAAACTCACTGCCAGGGTTGAATTTAACAGTGCAGAGTGGAAAACAGAGATGAGGAATAGGAATTAGACACAAGCAGCCTCTCAAAGAGCACAGGCCAAGGCAAACGAGGGCTGCTGAGGCAGTTCTTTCGGGAATAACGTCAGAACAGATGTACTTACAGTGATTGGATGATGAGCAGGAAGTCTGTGTGCTGTTGACCAAGCCTCAGGGTGTTTAGCATACAAACAAGAGCTACAGGGAACATTTGTGGGGCGTCTGACTCCCCAGAGACTGAATCGCCATCGCTAGTCAGGATAGACAAAGTTCAGCTGACGTAATGATCAACCTCGAATTTAAAGCTGTGGCTTTCCATGGTGACATTTATTTACTGCTCATGACGCCTGTCTACCACAGCTTGGCAAAGGGCTTTGCTCACCAGGGTTTGCCTGGTATTTAGGTGGATCTGGGCGGCCTCTCAGCACGCTTCCATATTTGCAGTGGAGGGAAATGCAGGCTGGGAGGAGCCCCTATCCTGCCTCATAGAATTTCTTATCTGAAGCAACTCATGTCATTGTCACTCATGTTGAATTGGTCCAAGTCCATGTAAGTCAATTGTTTGCTAAGCTGAGTCAATAAGGGGAAATAAATGGGCTCCCCCCTGGGGGGGGGAGAGAATGAACATAAGTGAAAACTAACAGGCTGTGCCCCCCAGGTCTGTAATTGGAATCGCCCCTCTCCCAGGACTCCTGGAGGGCAGCAGACTTTACCTCCTGCTATGGAAACTACAACTATCGCAGTCTGCCTTCTCAGCTTCTCTACCCAGTCTTTTATACTTGCGTACGAGTTGAACGAATGACTTAAAGCAACACAGAAGGGGAAAATTCATTCTGCAAAGCTCTGCTGACAGCAGCACCTGGTTCCCAGGGACATGTAGAGTAAGGTGCATAACTGGGATATTGCAAGTCCGAAGAGGATGGACGTGGAGCCTTCACTGGTGGTATTTGGTGTGTCTCGGGACACAGTTGTGAGTGTGTAGCTGTCCTGCACACCTATCCACTAAGGCCTAGTTCTGCAGCATTTTCATGAGTTCTGTGAGTTTCCTAATGTCTTTCTACTTCACAATTTTATGTTTAAATCAGCTTGACTAGTTACTGTTAGTTACATGATGGTACAAATGATCTGAAATAGTGTTCATTCTTGCCCTATGTGTCAAAAAATTTATAAACAACCAAACAAAGGCAGCTTTATCCAGCACTTGACTAAATAAAGAATATGATTCTTGGCCCTGTAAATTTATAGGTTTTTGCTGTTATTTAAACTTATCTCTGAAATAAACTAAAATGTAACTTTTCAAATTTTGTAAAGCAATAATCTCCCCAATGCCTCGTTCTTCCCCCAACCAACTTGTGATTTTTCAACAAATTCTTTTGATATTTATCTCCTTATCTTTCATCACATTATATACCCCAGATACATTATCTTAATAGGAAACATTTTTATTTCTGGAAATATCCCAAGTTTTGTTCTAGGTGCTTTAGACATTTAGTGGGCATCAAAATCTTGTGTGGTAGATAATTATTATCCCTGTTTTGGTGTGAGATTCAAATAGATCCAAGATCACACTGTGTGTTAATCAGCTTACAGTCACTATGACAAAATACCTGACATAAGCCACTTAAAAGAGTAAAGGTTTATTTTGGCTCACAGTTTCAGCCTATGTATGGTCAGATAACATCATTGCCTTTTGTAAGAACACCATCGAAGAAGGGTATTGGTGAGACAAGCTGCCCTCCTGATGGCAACCAGCAGAAAAGAGAGAGAGAGAGAGAGAGGGAAGGAGGGAGAGAGAGAGAGCATTAGCAGGTTTTCTCCTTCCAATTTTGTTCCATTTTTGGTCTCAGCCTTTTGGATCACACCACACACACTCAGAGCACATCTTTCTCATCAGTATACTGCCTAAATGTCAAGTGTCTCTGAAGATTTCCTCACAAACACACCCAAAGGTGCAGTTTACTGACTTTCTAGGTGTTTCTCAATCTATTAAAGTTGATAAACAAGATTAACTGTTATATATGGCTAGCAATTGGTGATGCTAGGATTTGAACCCAGGGAATCTGATGTCATAGCTGCTATGCTACATTATGCCTTCACATGTGCTGATATTCTATGTGTTCATTTTTAAGCACACAGAATATCAGCATGCATGTGTTCATTTTTAAACATTTATCATTGACTTCCCCCTTGGTAATGCCCCTGTGACGTGGTTCACACACACACACTTCTCATCCTCCATCTTTATCGGCTATAGAAACATTCATCAATCATTATTTCCTTTCAAATCATATTAAGAAATGAGTCAGTAATTTAACTTAAGAATTTCTCCAGGTAATGTGAACCTCAAGTCAACACATCCAAACATATTACATGTTCTAAGCATTTAGTCTCCTTGAAAATTCTCTTAGAGTTTCCTGAGTTTCTAATCTAAGTTATTCTCTAGACCTGATAGAATGGAGTTGTTGATTTAGATCTTATTTCACTTGGAGAGGTTATCATCTCCCTCTTGCCTTAGATCTTCTGTTTCTAGATCTCATATCTTCTATTTCCTTTGTTTATTATTATTTTTATTAAGATAGACACATCTTCCTTAGTTCCCAAGAAATAATGCATGAAGGATATGTTTTATTCCTGAAAGCACTTTTATTCTATGCCCAAAAAGTCATAGTTCAGCTAGGTATAAAATTTTAGATTGGAGATGATTTTGCTTCCTAATTTAGGAGGCATTGGTCCATCAACTTTTAGCTTTCAAAGTTGCTTTTAAGGGGTTAAATTCCAGTCAAGTTCTTGATTCCAAATCAGACATTAGGAAAATGGTCAAATGATTTTATTATTTAATTAATTTTATAAAGTGCTTTGTTTAATCAATGTAAATACTATTGCATATTTTTAGTACTTCTGAGCTAAATTTTTATGATATCATGGATATGTTTTTGCCTTATTGTTCAAATATGAATCTTTGGTAATCTTTTTTTTTTTTTTTTTTTTTTGAGACAGGTTCTCACCATGCAGTTCAGGCTGGCCTTGGTCTCATTTTGTAGCCCAGGCTGGTCTCAAACTTGCAGTGATCCTCCTGCCTCAGCCTCCTTAACGCTGTGATTACAGGAGTGTGCCACTGTGCCTGGCTGTTAATCTTATTTCTAACACAAGTGTGTGTCCCCTCTCTCCTTCAAACCCAATGTGTGCAGCATCTCTTTCAATGTTCCTGCTATTTTTCTTCCCCCAACAAGAACAAGTGGGAAGAAAGGTGAGGAAAGAAGGGATGAAAATAGTCCAGAAACAGTGAATAGTCGGTCTGAAAGCCTCAAGTGAGACAAATTCTATGCTACTGTGTTTATGGGGAGAATACCCAGCTGAGAGAGCACAAAGGGGTGGTCGGTGGCACGTGCTACTTTGTGGAGTGATCATATATTTATCCACCAAGCTAGGGCGATTCTGAGGGTGAAAGGGAAGGATAGTAATCAGTATACCAGAATGTGTAAACTGGACAAGCAGACTTTTCTACCTTATCAGGACATAAGATTATCTCCAGCAACCATGGCCTAAATAGCCCTAAAATTCTTGTCATGTGTGTCCCCCGTCACTCCTCCACTTTACAGTAACTTCACTCATAACTGACCTGTGTTTGGTAATTCACATTCATTGTTTGTCTCAGTCACTTTTCTAACACTGAGACACAGTATGCAGTTTGTAGAGGGATTAGTTCATGGTCAGCTGGCTCTAAGGCAGAATGGTGTGATGGACAGGCGGGAGAGAGTAACAGGTACTCGTGGGATGGTGAACGAGAAGGAGAGAGACAGAGAGAAGAGAGAGGGAAAGGGAAAGGCAGAGGGGGAGAGAGAGAAAGAGAGAGAGAGAGAGAGAAAACAAAGCACTCCAGACCATGCCTCGATGCAGCGACCCGCCACTGCCGACCAGGCCCTACCTCCTAACAGCAAGTCAGCTATAAACTCACCTTCCAAACACATAAGACTGGTGAACATTTTAGACCTGAACTGTGACATCCTTTTAATTGATTCCTATGTTCCCTCAGTCATCTAACAAATATTTATGGAACATTTATTTTTGACTGCTGGCCCTTAAAGTACTTCTTATCCTTTTCAAAGATTAGCCATTAACTTCAATCTAAAATGCCACCTATGTATAAAACCAGAAATATCAGAAAATGATTAAAGAAGTTAAAACTGACATATTTCATTCAAGAAGTAAATAGGTAAAATTTGGCCCTATCTGGTAACGATAAAAATGAGCTAGTTCATTAGCACTTACTATGAACTTAGCAGGCATCCAGCTTAGGGTGCAGGAGAGACAGCGGTTTCTACAAAGGAGTTGGCCTAATTGTCCAGTGGGAGTGTCAGGAAGGATTTCATAGCAAGTTAAGATGGCATGACCACCAAAGGCGGGGGCACCAAATGAGCCTAAGGTAGAAAACGGGCAGTGTGGACACAGAAGTGAAAAACTGTTGCAAACTCCAGCATCAGACTTGATGTCCAGAGTTGTTTCTGAAAGTAGAGTTTCTGGTTTTATCACTGAGCATACAAATTAAAATTTCACTTAAGAGAAATGTATGCAGCAAACCCTAATTTTTAATTTATTGCTGTCAGATGTTTAGTATAGTTCACTTTTTATTCCAAATGTACATGTCAAAGCATATCATTCTTTTTTTTTTTTTTTAGTACTGGGGATCAAACTCATGACTGCATGCTTGCAAGGCAGGCACTTATGCTGCTGAGCTAAATCCCCAGCCCCCAAACATATCATTCTTTAGATGGTTAAAACTGCGGTTGGTATTTTCACATAAATGACCAAGGTTTCAATTTCTGCACACTTGTTTCAGATCTCCTATGGCTTTCAGGGAACATATGGACTTTTAAAGATTTTTTTAACAGTAAATATTGTTGGTGCTCAGCACAGATTTCACAAGTTCAGTTCAGTCAGTTGTAGATCAAAATTATTTTGGAAAAAGTTGCATTTATACTGAACATGTGTAGAATTTTTTGTGTCATTTTTTTCTTAAACAGGATAGTATGACAACTATTTGCATAGCATTTACATTTTATTAGCTGTTTAAAGTAATCTAGAGATGACTTGAAGTATATGGGAGGACGTGCATAGATTATATGCCAATACTACACCATTATATACAGGCGGTCTAAGCACCCACATATTTTGGTACCCATGGGCTCTTGAAACCAATCTCCTGTGGGTTCGAAGGCATGACTGTGTGTCATGCTGAAGTAAAATACAAAACAATGAAGTGTACTAATGTTTAATCACTAGACAATCCTGCTGAGTCTTCTGACTGTGCCATTTGGTGGGTCTTTTGGCAAAATTCTTAATCTCTCTGACTTCTGGGCTCCTCGAATATAGAAAAGGAAAAATATATGTATATTACATGGAAGACTCACGTGAAAATCGAGTGCAATGTGCATCACTAGCTTAGCAGACTGTGATGTCACATACTTAATCAATGACAGCTGCCATTTCTAATTCTCAGATTCCTGTCCCAATAAACCCTGTTTTAAGATTGGTTTACCTATGTTTGTAAATGTTTTCATATTTTTCTCAAATAGCTATATAAATATTATTCTCCACATGGCTGATAAGATTATGTGGTACGTGTATAACGGAATTCAGAGTGTATATCTGGCTCTCAGAAGAGGTGTTGGTGACAGGGTTTCCTGGCCACAGGCTGTACCCAAGCATTGCCTTGTGCAGTGGTGTGTAAAAGCCTAACCTATTCCTACTGGGGGTCCGTTGGGATGTGTTGGTATAAAATGGCTATAACATTAGTTATAGCAATAGCTAACCATGAATTTCGTTATTGTCATTTCCCGTGAGATAAATTTCATAATTTATGTACATTAAGCTGGCTAGAATAAAGACAGCTATGGTGGCCTAGGAAATCTGAAGACCTAACTAGTAGTTGTAGGTTTTTGGAATCTGAAGCTATGCAAACAAAATTAAGGTTTCTGGTTTACCCGGACAGCCAACTCATAAACAGGTACTGCTTATCCCCAGGAGGACGAGGTGAGAGAAACTCGGAGGGTTGGTAGATATGGAAAAGAACCATCATCATGTAATGCAATGGTTTTAAAATATTTAATCTTCCAAAGCTCACCAGTGCAGTGCTCTACTGTCTTCAGCAAACAAATTATAGTAAGAATTTTTTAAGGAGCGTGTGATGAATCGGAGTACCGCTACCCTGGACACCGCTACACTGGACACCACTACACTGGACACTGCTACACTGGACACCGCTACACTGGACACCACTACACTGGACACTGCTACACTGGACACCACTACACTGGACACTGCTACACTGGAAACCATCACACTGGACACCACCACACTGGACACCGCTACCCTGGACACCGCCACACTGGACACCACTACACTGGACACCGCCACACTGGACACCGCTACACTGGACACTGCTACCCTGGACACTGCCACACTGGACACTGCTACACTTTTGGTAAACTATTAGAGTCCATCTAAGGTTATTTCTGGTCCATGAGTTCCTACACATTTGCTTCTAATTCTCTAACCACTTTTTTTTTTTTGTACTGGGGATCAAACTCATGACCTCACACTTGCCAGGCAGGTGTTTATGCTGCTGAGCTAAATCCCCAGCCCTTGCTTCTAATTCTAAGCAAGACTTTTAGTTTTTTTTTTTTTAAGTATTAATCTTTAATTTGCCTAGATGAAGTCTGTTTGTCCATCTCCACAGTTGTTTTTAAGGGCAGTAGCCATTCTTTCCTCCTCTTCTTTTTAAATCCACTGATTTCTCAAATATGAGCTCATTCAAATCAAACTCACTTTTCTCTCCAGCATGCAGGTCACATGAGTAGAGGCCAGGAAGGAGGGAAAAAGAGAGATTTCAGAAAGCACAATTCTTCTGAGGAGTCACTGCGCCTGCTGCCAAATTATTCGAATGAAAAGATTTTTTTTTTCTTTTTGAGGTAAAATGACAATTAAGGTCAACCTCCTTCGCTCAAATTAAACAAGAGAAAAAGGAGTGTAATGAAGAATCTGACTCCTTCCTCTAATTTTACAAGTTCAATGGTAATCGAACCACACCATTCATTTGCAGAGACCATTAATTTTACTATGTGGCTGAAAGCAGTGGCCTCGTTTTTCATGCCCCTGCTCTTCCGCCTCCTTAGTCTTTGTGTATGCACCTGTTCGGCCACTTTAGCATCCTATTTGTAAAACTTTGGGTAATCCTCTGGCACTAACCCTGGTGTGATAATACTTCTGTTATTCAGCAGCCTAATTACAAAGGACAACACAGATAAAACACTTCAGTCCTATTTTTTTTAATAGCCGACTTGCCAATTTCTCCAAGCTCCAAAGAGAATGGTCTCCAAACCTTGCTGGATTTAAATTTAATCTGAATTTGTTCAGCACAAGGAGCTCCAATACCTTAGAGCAGACCTTTGTTCTGGGGTTTTTGGACGTCTCGCTCCTTTCCCTTTTTAGTAATAATATTAATCTGCTTTTGCAAGTATAGTTTCATAATGTAATTGGCGCATTTTAAAGCATTCCCCAACACTGGTTTGAGACAACTGTTGACACCTTTCAACTGCACAGCAGCTGAGAATTAGGGTGGCAGGCACTGAGGAGTTTATTTATTTAGGTGAAAGGTGAGCTAGCCACGCTTTCTAATTTAACAAAGTTTTGCTGAGTGTAAAACAATATATTGAAAGTGGAGCTCAGTAAAGAAAATGTGTTTAGTATTTCTTTTTTGGCTTTAGGTGGGGGAAAAAGAGAATTGTTTCTAATTCACGACACACCTAAGGAAAAGTTCTTGGTTTCTGTGTAGGCAAACCTCTCGGTCAATACCTAAGTACCGACCTCTACCTCCTTGCTCTAGAAAGGGGCTGGGGCTGTCACCATAAGAGACAATTTTAAGAGCTCTGGATACATCTTCGTCAGGTGGACAATATTCTGAAATGCTGAGTTGACTAAATCTCTCCCCAAAAGCATGTTTTGGGATTTTGGAGGGCCCAGAGCAACTGAAGGGCAGTCCGTGCTACTGCTTAATCCCTTGATTTTGAAACCCCAAATAACTAACAGGAAATTTAATACATATGTTTCTGATTCATTTAAACTGACTGCTTCTTCCAAACGGTGTTTTGAAAGAGGCATTTGATATCTAAGAAGCCTTTTCAGTCTTCTTTCTAAGCCTTTTATTTTGTTCCAGAAAATCACATTTTCCTCACGCTCAGCAGAATTGGAAACAGGGGCAGTTTAAGTTTGGTTCTGAAGGTCACACAAACTCAGAAGTTTGGAAGCTGGCAAAAGATGTCACTTTCCTCTGTCATAGCACCAGACAAGTGGAAAACACAAGGGTATAATAAAAAAGAGATGCCACTGGTTAATTTCAATGAACTTCCCTTTAATAATTTCATCAAAATGTACAGTTTTACTTTCTAAGGTCCTATTTCCCTGATATTAGTTGACCTTAGGAGGCCTCTCCAATTCTATTTTACAAATAAAAATGTCAAGCTTAGGCTAAAGTTGCTTTTATTTGTGTAAAAGGGACAGTATAAATTGTTCAAAATACCAGTTTCTGAGTTAAACAATGTTGCTGAAAATACATGTAAAAGAGACAACCATTTTAGGTCACAGGAGAGTCCATTAATTCTGGGGAATTCTAATGTTTTAGGGGAAAAATTAAATGTTAAAAATTTAAATTCCTGATATGTCACTGAAATTCTCAAAGAATAATACTTAAGAAACAACAAAGTCAGTTATCTGTGATTGGGTAGTGCATTCATTTAAAGTATGCTGTTAAGAGCTAGGTGCTGTGCTAAACGCCATATAAAATTTACTTATACCACTTTCCACATATCCCTAGGAAGTAGGCACTGTTATTTTTGTGATCATTTTCCCCAGTGATTTACAGAAAGTCCAAGGACTTACAGGGAAAGATTATTTATCAGGTTAAATACAGCTGGTTCACTCATCCTTATAATAGTGTAACATTTTTATTCAATAGAATATAACTAAAAAATCTTCAACTTTATGAATATTCCTAAATTTTCACATACACACTCTGGATGGTATTGTGAATGAAATACCACAAATCAAGAAAACCTCTTATTTCTAGTGTTTTAAATAGTGCAGTATTAAATACACCTTTTTCAGGTATATACTAGTATATACTGGCCTTCCCCAACATTACCTTTCTTTGCATGATTTGGGTAGTATACATATTTGCTTAATGTTTTTTTGATGCCATTATGTTTTTGATCTTCTGGGTGCCTAGCAATTGGGATGGGTCCCACATACAAGGTTTCCATAAGTACTAAAATGAGGAGGCAAAAACCTAGAATAGCAGGAGAATTTTTCATAAGAAAACACTACTTCAGTAATGACATCCGTGCAGATGGAAATAAAAATCTAGAGGCTCCTTTCTAGATGTTTTTCTCTGTTATACAACATTTAAAACATAGTTCCTAGCAGGTAGCAGGTCCTCAATCAATTTTCATTGAAAGGATAAGCAGATGATTAAATGGCCTTGAGTCAGAGACTAATAGAAAGCACTTGTGGCAGAGGTTGTGATTTTTGTCTCGGAGGCCTCAGCTTATGTGTAAGTTGGTGTCTTAGTCACTTTCTCATTACCAGAACACAATACTTGACACCCACGGTTCAAAGGAAGAAAAGTTTATTTTGCTTACAGCTTTTAGAGGTTTCAGTCCACAGTCAGCTGCCTCCACAGCAGGGCGACATGACAGAAGAGCGTAACAGAGGAGAAACAGTTCACAGCAGCGGGGCAGGAAGAAGAGGAGGGTCAAGGGAGGAGGATGGAGATAGATCCTTGCAGTTCACGCCCCCTGGGAGCCCCCTCCTCCAACCAGACCTTACCTCTCCACCACATGTTAATTAAATCCAGGGATGAGTATCACACCCCTATGGTCCAGTCCCCTCCCAAAAGGCTCACCTATGAGCACATCGGGCTTTGGGGGACATCCAGTTATAAACCATAACAACTGGAGTGAGGAAACGTAATGTGTTGTATTCTGTGTTAGCTAGATGGAAATTACCTTTTTCCTCTCCCATGACATACAAGAGGGAGCAAAGTGTTCTCTTATGGGGTTTGTGGTAACATCTCCCTAAGGGCACCATGGATTTTTCCTGCTCAAAATCCTGCTCCACTTGAGATACACTGCAGAGAGTTGACCTGGGAGGCCACTGACATCAAAGAAACTACAGTATAATTTTTGAGGTTAGGTTATAAAAGACCTTCCACCTTCTACCTTGTTCTCAGTTAAGCTAGTTGTTGTAGGGTAGCAGTCATCACGTTTGCGGGGACAAGTAAGCAACTCTATGGAAAAACACTAAGGAGTCCGGGGGACAGCTCTGGGAGGGAATTCTCTTCCAAACAGGTCTCCCAGCCTCAGGCACACGCTTACATGACTACAGCCTTGGCTGACGCCTAGACAATGGCTTCCTGAGAGACCAGGAGCTAGAACGCTCGCCGTCTCTGCTCTGGAAACCCTTCCCTACACGGATTAAGAGTTAAAACAATCTTCGAGGTTGCCTTCATCTGCTAAAATGTGAGGTTATTTATTTTTTAGGGACAGCTAAGTAATCCAGAGTTACCTCAAGTGACACGAACTCAGAGATGAACACTGAGAAAACAGATATGTAATGTGAATTGACTCCTCTTTCTGCTGCTTACCCTCCTCCTAGTAATATCGGCACACTAGAGAGCAGTTAATGAGACTCTACTCTTTTGTGGAAGAATTAGGCCTAACAATAACCTGTGGCCATGATCTTTCATGTAGGGCAGAGTGAAATTCATGGAAAGTTTAGTAGGTTCGCATGTGTTGGAAAGATTTCCAGTGTTCTTGATTTATGGTGAAAATACTTCTGGAACATCATGAAAATTAGATTCAGGTAAGTGGTCTACTGTGTAACTTTGATCAAGATCTATCATTTCTCTGAATTTCAGTTTATGTATAAAATTTAAAGTCTGAGTGAAAAATTTTATGCATGAAGTATATTAAAAATGAAACTAGCTCTGACAATTCTTGAACTTTAGAGACAAGTATCTGGAACCACAGCATGTCACCAGTTGACACACAGATGTCATTTTAGGGTGGACACACGGGTCACGTTACCTACAAGGTCTTTGCTACCTGGTTACCTCCACACAGTGCGTTAGCAGAGCATTTCCTGACACAAACAAACCCCAGACAACAGCAGTGCAGCATGTTGTCAGGGTAGAAAAATCTAAATTTTGGTCATTAGCTATAGCAACTGAAGTTTTGTTGTGTTTTGTTTTTGCTAAGATTTTATTTTTCAGTTGATGAGTGAAAGGGAATTCAAGTCTGATGCAAAGCCTGTTTGTTGAATCAGCCAGACTTTGATCCCCAAGATGCTTGGCTCCCTGAGGGACTTTTTTAGTGACACTGAGGAACTGAATGGCTGTGGGTTTTGTGGCAATGAGTGGAATTGAAGGTGAGAAACCATCACCCCACAATTCAGGACACAAGTCCTGGAGAGCTTCGGACAAGACAAGTGCTGTCTGTAAGAGACACAAAGTGAAGCCGAGTTACGCAGGAAGTTTCGATTCTTCCCTAGACCTCACTCCATTGTCAGAGCTTGTTTTATTTTTGTCGTATGGCGCTGGGCGAGTATTTAACCACCTAGAATGCCATCCTCTGGAAATGAGCCTGATAAGGGTCATGTGCCTCAGCTTTCCACTCCTGTGAGAAAAGCAATAGAAAGCTGAAAGATTTAACTGCATTGTGCTGGGGTCTGCATGGAGTCCGAACATCCTGGTGGGGAGTGCGCGGAAGGGCAGGGCTGCCCACCCCCATGGCAACTGGGAAGCAGAAGGAGAAGGAGTCAAGGGGGAGGGGGAGGGTCCTGGGACAAGATGGAACCCCCAGGGCGTGGCTCCATGATTCAGTCTTCAGCAAGGCCAGGTCTCCTAAATTTCCAATACTTCTTAATAATGCAATCAAGTTTTGAATTTATCAATGGATTAATCCATCAGTGGAGCTGGAGCACTCAAGATCCAACCACCTTGCAGTCATCCCAATCCCTGGGGAAGACATTTTATATACAAACCATAGTAGAGGTGTTGAAGGGTTAAATGAAATACCCCATATAAATCATGATATGGGCTCTTTTATACACTATACTGTTAACATCCCAATAATTATAGTTAAAATTGATTTTATTATCCAAGGAGCTTCACTATGAACACTCTTTGGTGATAAGACTCTTTTTTCTTTTTGGAGAGATACCTACATCTCAAATGGAAACGATAAAATATTAAAAATCTTGCCCGTGCAGAGAGAAGACAGGGATTCTTTCACCACAAGAAACGCAGAAATCTAAAAAGCAGCGTATGGTTTCAGAAGACATTTCACTTGGGCCAATGGATAACTTTTTGTTCCTAAAAAGGGGCAGGGCTCTTCACAGAGAGTGACAGTAATGTCATTATTCATGCTGTAAAGCTAGCCCACTTCAACTGCTGGTCTTTACAATGCCCACAAGTGTAAAAAAAAAAAAAAAAAGAATACAAAAAAACCACTTGCTTCCTTTTTTATGAGTATTGACATTCTTGTGCAGTATTAGGAGAGCTAATTTAGCTTCCAGTTCTAAGAATTTTTGAATCTATAGCCAGTAATTATTGGCATTCAGAGGTACAAAAGAGGAAAACAAAGCCTGCAAATTCTAGCACATTCATGTGGGATTGGGAGCTGAATTAGGATCCTCACACCCCATTCAATGATCGGCCCCCCTATTAGAGCCTTATTAAAATGGTAATGATTATATGCCGGCTATAGGCAAGCAGCCGCACCTGTCAAAAACTACCCCGATTATCCTGTTCATTGAACTGTCTGGCTCTTGAATCAGTGTCTCAGGTTTACTCCTCTGTGAAGTTTTTTTCCCCCTGTTTTAAATGAAAAAAAAAAAAGATACAAGAACAAACATTTCCTTGGGGTCACAGAACACTTGTATAGTTCATTTTATCTCCTGATTTTCTGTTTTTGTATCTAGTATGGCAATATGACAGGAAAGCTGTCTTTTCTTTGGATTTGGATAAGAACAGGAGAAAAAAAAACAGAAGAAATGTGAAGTTTTGCCGAAAAACATCTAATGCTAGTAAAAGAAAATGCAAATTTGTAATTAATCTGGGAGCTGGTATCATTCGATTGTCAAGTTCACGTAATGTAATGAAAGGATAGATGCTTGTTACTTATGCATCAATCGCCCAGCCTGGATTGGTCTTATTTAATGTTCGTTTTGGGGTTTTGTCCACTTTTTACATTAGAAGATGCCTAAATCAATAACATATTTCATTCAAAAATCACTCCCCTCGCAACATGAGCCGTATCCTCAGCAGTACAATATCGTTTCCTTACAAGGCCAATTCTTACCTTTACTGGGAGGAAAAGTCTCTAAACTACTTCATCTATTAGTTTATCAAGTTTCATAATAGAGAAACAACCTCAGTGTGAGAGGACCCTGGCGTTTGCTGTCATCAGTGTTGCTGCGATGGATGCTGTGCTGGTAGGAGCTGGTGACAGTACTTGGCAAGAAGGGGAATTACTCAGTGGACAACAGGGGTTTTTGTTGTTGGTTGGTTGGGTTTTGTCAGAGAAAAGATTTGCCTGATTACGAGCGCTTCTTGGGGACACCACAAAGGATGGTAATCTCCTCCACTACCTACTGCACTAAAGAGAGTCCCTGTCAGTCACAAGTCTTCGCATTGGCAAGCCAGGCTGGAAGTGGATGAGATGCTCCTGCCCCTTGCTTTTTGGTGAGATGCTCTGTTTGGTTGTGCTTTGCAGATATGAGGAGCCAACATCAGAAACAAACAGTCTCAAGTTCTTCACACACAAGCTTTCACCGGTTTTCAGGAAGAAAACCAAGGGTTGAATTTGGAATTCTGTGACACTAACCTAGCTCAGGGAGCCTTGGATTCCTTTGATACTACAGGAAAATAGTCCCCTCCAGCTAGGTTAGCAGATGTCTTAGTTACACTGAGTGCAGTGCTGCTTCTGTTTCTATAACAACATACGACCTCTTTACAGTCACAGTGTATCTGAGATCATTTCTCCCAGTGCAAGTTCTTTATGAAGAGATTTAAGTACAGTGTGTTCTCCTGGCTCCCTCAGCCACTTCCTAGTCTACCCACAACCAGCAGTGTTGACGGAATTTCACGAAGTACCAACGGAATAATTCTGAAGAATCTGTTGCAACATTCTGTAAGATGTTGTATCATGAGATAATCATGCACTGAAATAACTGATCACTGTGCAGTCAAGATTATCACCAGGGTGTCCTGCCACTCCTACAGCACGCAAGCACTGCCTGCTTTTAAATTTTCATCTCTTTTTTTTCAATATGTTTTTTTCTTAACAATCTTGTCTTGTGATTCTTAGTATTTCTTCTTTAAAGAGGAGTCTGAATTTCACCTCTAGCCAAAGCTGCTGTAGCGATCCATGGCAAACATCTGGTTTCTTATTCCCCAAGAAAACCTCATGAGTTACCGATTCAGCTTGACGTGCCTGAGTTAGCCTGAGTTAGCTGTTAAAACTGCTCCTGCTTCTGGAAGACTGTCCTGGTCTAACCGGACAGCGAGGTGTGGAGGTTCAGCCTGCGCAGCAGGCTTGCAGCCTGTATTAGGGTCACCAGTGCAATGCTGCTCCCCGCCACGTCTTTCATCCTGTGTGCTCACACACATATTCTGACCTACAATGACCACCGTCTGGGTGGCAGTGAAGAGATGTCACTCTTCTTTTCTGCCTTGAAGGCAGAAAACCAAAAGAACTTACATATAAACTGTGCTTGGAGACCTTGGTGCTTCCAGCTCTGTTACCTCTGTAACGATACTTTGGGATGGAGGAACGGATGGAAAGAGAGTTCACTGGCCCTTCAGTGTGGCCAGTACTGGCACAGCCTCCCTCCTAGGGCTGTCTGTCTTCCCTAGCCAGGCCCAGGAGTCTTGGGGCCCTGAGATAGCGCTCACAGCTCAGACAGGCTCTATCCAGCTGAGTGGTGGGCAGGGACACTGCACGGCTCTCCCAGTGGAACTCATGATGGCCTCCAATGCTAACCGATGGACAGCACTATCTTAGGACACAGACGTGCTGGGACTTCCCTCATTCTTCTGTGTAGGCAGCCTCCTGCCACCCTTGCTGGGGCTGCACAACGGACTGTGACTTTCACACTTACAGAAGGAACAGTGAGATAGGAGGAAAAGTCCAAAGCGTATGTACTGCGTGCGTAGAATCTGCTGAAAAGATTCCTCCAGCCAAGACGGGGGTGGGAGATGTAGCCCGCCCTTCGTCCTCTTCAGCCAGTGGCCTGGTCCTCACTCTTCCTGCCAATGGCCTGAATCAGCTCTTTAGGGTTGTGTCAGTTACCCCACTGCACCTCCGGCTTCTCACCCACCGTTCCATCTTGCACGGTGCTGCCTGGCTAATCTTCGTCAAGCCTGGCTCCCTTTGAGGCTCCCATCGATACCACTGGAGATCAACTTCCAGCTCCCATGTGTCTTCACCATCAGGTGCGCCAGAGCCATCCTGGCTTCCTTTAAGGCTGAGAAGGAACAACTCACTCCTGGACCCATCTTAACCCAGGAGCCACACGCGGTCCTCTTCCTTTCCATCCGTAGGACAAAGTCTCGTCCATTCCCAGAGGCTCGCTGGCTTCGCGGGTGCCTCCCCTGGACCTCTCCCTCCGCACCACAAGTCAGAAATCAGCTCCTCAGCCCCTCGCTTTCCACAGCACTTGCTCACACCTCCTTTTTCTTCCACATTCTAAAGGATAGATCCCTTTAAACACTATGTATTCACATCTAACGTACGCTCACAAACTCTACATCTCCTCAAGCCGAAGGAGAAGTAGTGCTCATCTCTAAAGCATCCAGAAAGCCTAGATCTTGTCTGTCACATAAAATTTAAGAAACACATTTGTCAGAGCAAAGATAACTGTTATTACATGGCTACAGTCTGTGTTATGCATCTGGTTGTGTTCCGAAGTGATTTCCTAGTAGGATTGCTGAATATCTGAGCTAAGCAGCATTGAATAAAAAAAAAGAACACAAATGTGGAAACACTAAAAAAATATATAAAAGATAATTTTATTATTCTCAAAACTAACACAAAATGAGTTTTCAATTTAAAAGTTGAAGTCCTTCATTTTTGCTGCAGACTGAAAACCTTGGGATCATTTTGATTCCACTTTTCCACATCCCAGAGTCAGCTCTGCCCTCAGCATATTTCCAGAGCTCCCACCTTTCTCACCACGTTGACTGCTTCTCTGTTTTAAGGAGCCATTGCCCCCTGCCTGGGTGACTGTCACAGGCCCCTGACTAGTCCCTTGCCTGCTGTCACAGTCTGTTTTGATCCAGCAGCCTGAGTGATCCTATGACATCACGAGTCAGATCCCATCATGCCCCCTCAGGGCCCCCAGCAGCTCCCCTCCCGTGCAGAGTGAAGCCTGACGTTCCTGAGCAGCCCTCAGGGCTTCCTACCCTGCTCCCGGCTCTGCCTCTTCTGGGAAGGCTTCTCCCACACCCCGCCTCTTGGTGGCTCTTGTCCAGCCACACTGGATTCTGGCTGATCGGGACCACCGAATTCCCTTCCATACGAGTGCATGTACCCAGCCTCCCTGGGTAGGGCTGAGTCCTTTCCTGGAAGTTTAGGAGTCACTTTCTCAAGAAAGTCTATTCCTAAAGGTCTTCCTTTAAACCTCAGCTGTCCCCACTCCTCATCCTGCCCCGTTTTTTACTTTCCTACCCACTTCATCATTCACTTATCTTTTAGGACTGTTCTATTTCCTGTCTGTGTCAGTTCAACACAGACAAAGGTTTTGGCCAATTCCTCGGCCTTCGTGGGTACACAGTAAATATTGAATGAATGGTACAATATTGGACTTTCACAAGTGGACTTGACAGATCCTTTTGTTCAGTGGTTTCCAATTTGTGGTCTCTGAAAATGGCAATGGTGTCTCTTAACTCTGTCAATTTCCAGAAACCATGGTAAAAATTAGACATTTGGTCCTGACACAATTCCTCGCTCCTGTGGCTGTTAAATGGCATGCCAAGGAGCACTGTAGCCAGAGGAATGTGCCAAATGAGCTCCCAAGGCCTTCACAAGATATTTCCTAATGTGTGGAAAACAAAGCAATATTCAGCATCTAAGCCATACCAGGCAATATCAGGCTCAAGACATTTCACAGTTTCAACATTAGCGTTTACTACATTACTTTTAATAATATCCTATCTGTATTAATCAGCCTTCTCATCACTAAAACACAATACCTGACACCCACAGTTTAAAGGAGAAGAGGATTAACTTGGCTCATGGTTTCAGGGGAGTCAGTCCATGGTCAGGTGGCTGCAAGGCAGGAGCATCATGGCAGTATGGAGTGGGGAGAAAGATGCTTAGTTCATGGTGGCGGGCAAGCAGAGCAGGGGACCAGCATCAGGAAGAAAGACATTAGAGACTAGATGTGGTATCCAAGTTAAGGTCTCCATGACCTATCTAGATACACCTGGAAATGGACTTGACTAATCCACTAGGCAGCACCCAAGCCAATTGAGTTAATCCAATAAAGCTTAACTACCACATTACCTTTCTGAAACCGAGCTCTTAGCTATAGCCACAGTAGCAAACAAGCAAGTGCCATGGGAGTGTCAATACGGACTAAGGAACAATATTATTCCCAGATCTGTAAAGCCCAGTGGGCCCACAGATCCTATGAGTAGTTGTGATCACATAGGAATTAAATAAAATATGCTTTTTCAATCTAGACTTTGTTTTGCCAACTTGTTACTAAGTTATTAGGACACAAACACATTATTTGGACCTAAGTACTCTATAGATGAATTGTTTAAGCATTTTTGTTTTGTTTTGTCTTTTTTTTTTTTTTTTGGCTTTGGTGCACCATGAAAAATTATTTGAGGCCCCACGTTCTCAAAGGTAGCAAGAGCTGAGAAAGTCTGAGTGCCTTTGACCCAAGCTCACTCATATATTATATATTTATTTCAGCTACAATCATATAACATTGGTGTAGCAACCTCATGGTTTCATGTTTGCAAGAAAGTCCAATTGCCAATATTATGAATGTGCTTAATGGAAGATAAATCATTAACAACCACCAAATTAATCATTAATAAATGTTCTTTTTTACACTAAGTCTTTCAAAACCCAAAGAACCAGAGGAAATGATATTTAAAGGGTCCTTTGTGGGGGATGGTGGGGAACCTTTTCTAAGGCCTTGGCTTGGTGTATGAGGAAGCTGAGCCCTAGGAAAACTGAGTGACATGACCATGGTCACCAGATGGTTAAGGAAGCACAGATGTCATTAGCTAGTCCCTTGGTCCCTTTGCAAGGTGCTTTGTTGAACTTTCTCTTATGCCAGCACCAAGCTCATGAAGGGTTTCTTACTACACTGGGATTCTGACAGGCAGACGATTGCTGTGTGGGTGCGCTGCTTAAGACTGCACTTTTTTTTAGGACCTGGCATAGTTTCGGAAACAACTTTTTAGAAGCCGTGATAAATCGAATTACATGTGACCATTTAATCGATAGATCATATTTCTTAATCTCAGATATACTATTGATCAACTCACCAGGAAAGTTAGAAAACCACTTAGTTTATACAAGGGAGCAATCCATGCTGGTTAATGTGTCAGTGCTTTAAAAATTGAGTATGTGGTGGGGTTCTGGGACACGATTTTACTGCACAGCACCTCTTGTAGAGATGTGGAGAGACAGGAGTCGCACAGGAAGTGTATACAGCACTTAGCACTAAGAGAAACTTCTGACTAAAAAGGCAGCATTGTCATCTTTACCCAGGTGATCTGCAAGGATTTGAAGATAAGGGTACTTTTAACTTCATCCTAGACAACAGAATTATCAGTATCATTTTTCCAATCCAAGTAATTTTCTGAGAAACGTGTTGCTAGGAGCTATACATACGTAGATTCATTTGCCATTTGCAAAGAAAATTCAGAAATAAAAAATACTGCTTCTTTAACAGCTTCGCTCCACAGATGGTCTGCTGGCCAGTATCATTTTCTTTCTCATTTTGATGATATGGGCTGGAAAATGTCTCAAGCAAATTAATCTAATGGAGGTCAGTATGTGGTATGTGCCATTAGTTTGAAGAACAGGGAGATAGATGGAGGAAAGACAGGTAATGATTTGTGACAGGGTCCCCAAATTCGATTTAAACAATTGAATTACATGTTTTAAAGTCCCCCAAAGAACTGTGCTGCCAAGCTGCTCCCCCTTCCCGCTCATGTGAATAGGACACAGAAGCTGCTCTCAGCAAGACTTGTGTTACCACTTGCTCTGTAAATGCTGCGGGGACAAAGGCCGAACAATGACACAAACCTCCAGGGTCCCGATGCTATGGGGACGTGTGCAGACGGCAGGGGGTATGTTCTTGTGGTAAATTCAGGTATGGCATGAAGAACAGGAGACAGACAGTTGTGAGCAGAAAGGCCTTTATAAACAACATCCTGCTAGGAAACTTGGGATAGCTTTTCCAAGGCGGCTTCCTGACAGAAATTTCCCTCTGGAACTGCCCAAGGATGTGAGGTAAATTTGAAGTTCGCGACCATCTCCCAATGGAAGCCAGTGGCAACATATACAGTTGACCTTGAAAATCTTCGGGGTCCATGCCTGAAGGCTCAATCAATTATGGACTGAAGATATCTGGGAAAGCAAGGCACCTGTGGACATTTTTTTCTTGTCATTATTCCTGAAATAAAACCATATAATAGCCATTGACATGACATTAACATAGCATCAGATATCATAAGTAATTCAGAGATGACTTAAAGTTTACAAGAGGATTGTGTAGGTTATATGTAAATATTACATGTTTTATATAGGGGACTCAAGCATTTATATAGGGAATTTTGGCATCTCTGTGCTTCCTGAAGCAAATTACCCTGTGAATTCAAAGGCAATTAGACTCTTGTCAGGAACCCTAGAAAGAGACTTAATGTCACGGGCAACTGGCTCCTGACCTTGGCCAGATTGGTTGGCTTCTCTAAGCCTCAACATTTTCATGTGTGAAATGCAGATACCAGTAAGATTTACCACTTAAAATCCTTCGAAGGAATAAATGAGGTCATTCATGTAAAGCATTTCTAGCGTCTTCATACTTGTGAAGGTCAGTACTAACCTACCTAAGGAGAAACGATACAGAATTCACATTCCTTTATTTTACTTCTATTAAAAATTGCAAAAACAAGGTAAAGTCAAAGCTCTAATTATCATCTGGTCATTTCTTTGGAAACCCATGCATGTCATCTGTGACCATAAAAAGGCACAAGGGTCACACTCTTCATCCAGAGTGCTAAAATCCATGTAGGAGTCCATAATCTCTTGAAATGACCACATAAGATAAACAAACCAGAGAGGCCTATTGAAAAATAGAATTTCCCTTTCATTTTTTTCCCCAGTATCTGAAACAAGAACTCTTTGTAAAAATTTCGAATCTTTTATAAATGCAGCTTTTTGAAGCCTTCACCTACAGTAGGACATAGAAGGATTACACAACCATCCTGCTGCCCTGCTCACTCATAGGGTTAATGAAAGCAGCGAGGTGAACTTCAGTGAGCTGAACCTGGAGCTTACAGTATCCTGGCCCCTAGAGCGTCCTCAACCCCTGGAAACAGAGCCAAGCGCCAGGTTTCTAACTTCTTCCACAATATCAATCTATAGGAAACAAAACAGAATATTGAAAAGAAAACACCAAAGAAATTTGGTGATATCCTGTTCGTCAGTCACAACAGAGATATTAAAATATTTTCTCATCTAACTCAAATATTTTGACCAGAAAGTGATTTGTATCTATTCTACCCTAAATCCCCAAACTTGAAAGGGATATAAACTGGTTATAATGCATCAAAATATCTAGCAGCCTAGCAAAACTAGATTGAAAAGGCAGAGATAAAATTTTACATTTTGAAAACTTTGTGACACTGATCAATTAAATTACATATAATGATCGAGTTTGTAGCCATCTATATGTCCCAGCTGTGCCAGTTAAAATGAGCAGGAAGTAGAAATAGCATTCTTGTAGCTCTCCGTTTAGCAAGGGATACAGACACGCAAACCAATAATACAAAATCCCCTGGCATCAGGCCTAGAAAAAAAATAAAGAACATATAGCAACTTGGCATAGCAAGTATTCAGAGCCCAGGACTGGGGATTGGGGGGTACACCCAGGGCTTAATAATCTCTGTCACTTTGATCAGAAAGTGATTTGTATCTATTATACCCTAACCCCCTAAACTTGAAAGGGGTATAAACTGGACATAACACAGACCACAAACACAAAACCAGTGGTAGCAGACCCTTCCTTCAGAGACCCCTGGAAGAGTGAAGAAAGAATCTGAAGGGAAAAGATTGTGTTCTTTCAGCTAAAATATGAGATTTTTCCTATGGTTATAAGATGCTTTATTTGGAAAGTTATTTTTAGTGCTTCTGCATATTTACCAAATATGATTGAAACCAGTGCACAAACAGATACATTGCCTTTTTTCCCCAAGAAAAAAATTAATAAACTTCACATGACATTTTATAAACAATGTTCACCTCTATGTGTTGGGCCAATGTGCCCAGTGTCTCAGGGATAAAAGATTATGTGTCCCTGGGAAAATCTATTCCTGAAACTCGGTGACATTTTCTGTTTGATTAGAAACTATTCCCCCACTTTCCACAGCTAGAGAATATTTTTGCCTGATGAACCAATTTATTCGATCTTGTCATTCCTGCAATTTTTTCCATTCTGCTCCAAGAGCGTCATTAGCCCGACTCTGTACACTACCTGGAATTTTAGTTTTCTCCTGGCTGATAGTCAGATCCCCATGACAGAGGGCACAGGCCCCAGGGTCCTGCCCCTCTCCCCACTCAAGCCGTGCCCACGGGATGGACCCACACTTTGGAGAGCCATGCTGCCCCCCAGATGCAGTGAGCTGATGATAAACGGCTGTGAAGGCTTTGTGATTGCTCAGGCTCCTTTGTAGGACTGGACAATGGAGGAGGACACAAGTCCGGCCCAGGAGAGCAACGGACAAAACTGCTGGGAAGGATGGCGGGCTCCCGTCGACACGACCACTTGTTGACATTGAAAGCATTTCACAACAAATGAGCAGAAACAGAAACAATTCTGTTCGGCAGAGCTATTAGTTGCAATGTGTGGCACCGGAGCGGTCACTCCTGATGTGTTTCCTCACTAATGAGCTCTGAATGCCCATTAAACTGGGATGCTATAGGCCCAGAGCCACCCGGACAATGGCATGCATGAATACCTTCCCCTGTTGCTATTGGCTGGCCAAAGGAAGAAGCAACTGGTATCACTCAAATTTAAGCAGAGTTGACAGTACAGTTAGATGATCATTAATTAGAGTTTATGGGCAGATAAAGGTTCAGGGTCATTTCTAATGACAAGATAGGCCAGTGTGACTCACTTGGAAGCCTCACCCAGACTGGCTCTGCCCTACATCTGGGGAAGGTGGCCATGGGATTTTAGATGGGATAAAGTAACCTGTGCAGTATTATGTTGGGTAGGGCAAAAAGAAAGTTGCATAGAACCTAGGAGGATTTTAGGGGGTTAGTAATATCACACATGGTCGTGGTGAGATCTGTGTCAGACACACGCACTGGAAGTCCTCTTGGATGCGGTAGCATGGTGGGAAGTACAAAGGATTTTTCTGCTTCCCATTCTGACTCCTGCGGGCTCATGTCCTGACTCCTTAATACACTTATTAGATGACCTTGACCACTATTAGTCTGTTTCTGCACTTCTAAAACAGGAATACTCTTGATATCAGGTTCACAAGGTCACCATAAGGCTCCAACAGAAAGACCTTGTAAGGTATGTTGAACCCCACACAGCTGGTTTATCCAGCACTTTTGAGCGATACACCATATGCAATGGATATGATAATATTGAGTTAGTAGTGGTCTACTAACATGTAGAAAAGTAAAAGTAAAAAATATTCTACTGAAAGGGAAAATTTAAATCTTTTTCCTCCAAACACTTCATTTCAATAGGGTGATCCCACAATAGCTTCTCCTCAGACATAACGGAAGCACAGCTGAATATAGAACAGTTTTTTAATAGTAGCTAAAAGTTAAATTTCTTGTTCAAGAAATAAGAAATTTCCCCATGTATATCTTTGACACAGACAACTTCTCTGTGCTGATCATTCCTAAACTCTGTCTAGAAACTCAAGCATTCTCCTGTGATCCAGATGGAGAATTCAACCTTACTGCTCAATATTACTTTTTTTTTTTTTTTTTTGAAGGAAGGAAGGGTTTCTTTAGCTGACAGTTTTTGGAGGTTTCAATCCATAATCAGATGGTTCCGAGGCAGGGTGGCATGGCATGGCACCAGGGCAACACTTTAAGGCAACAGCCAGAGCAAAAGGGGAACAAGTCCCTTCTCTTCCCTTAGATTGTACACAGGCCACCCCCCTCCCAGGGCAGGTATAGACTCACAAAATCTCTGTGCCCTCTTCTTGCACAAGATGAGGATTTTACAAATCCTGGCTCCCTGCTGGGTCTGTTAGTTAACTTCTAAACTTCTCAAGTTGACACAATGCATCAACCATAACAATCTACCCCTTGTCTGCTCAATATTACTTAAATTGATATTTCACAGATATCTCAAAATCTATATGTCTGAAAAATAACTTTTTGTGTGCAATATATTATCTCAAAATTTAGTTACTTAAAACAAAAAATATTAATGTAGCTTATAATTATGTGGGTTGTTAGGCTGGGCTCAGCTGGGTGGTTCTTCTGGTGTGGGGTGTTGTAGTTCATGTGTCTGTAGTCAGCTACCTGGTCAGGGAGCTGGCTGGTCCAAGGATGCATTCTGATCTGGTTAAAAGTAATCTTAAGTTCATTCTGAAACATTCTATGATGACATTTAGTGGGCATTGCCTGCCTTTTCTTTTCTTCTTCTTCTTTTTCTTCTTCTCTTCTTTCTTCTCTTTCTTCTTCTCCTCCTCCTCCTGCTCCTCCTCCTCCCCCTCCTCCTCCTCCTCCTCCTCCTCTTTCTCCTCCTCCTCCTCCTTCTTCTTCTTCCCCTTCTTCTTCTGAGACAGAGTCATTGTGCGTAGCCCAGGCCAGCACCTCACTCGCAATCCTCTGCCTCGCCCTCCTAAGTGCTGGGATTACAGGTATGTTCCACACACAGAGACGTTATGCTTTTCATTTCAGCAGACTCAGTGTACTCACCCGAGCCTGGACCATTACAATAACTCAAATGGTTTCTCTATTTGCAATGTTATATTCCCATTTAGATTTCTATTGCTCTGCAAACAACTGCCAGAAATTTAGCCTATTCCAAGTTGTAATATAAAACAGCCATTTGTTATCTCAGTTTCTATAGTTCAGAAGTCTAGATACAAGTGGTACAAATTCTCTGCTCAAGATCTGACTGAGGCATGAACAATTGTGTGTTACTACTACCAGAGTCCTTGCAGCTTTAGAGAATTTTATGGAAACCAGAAAGTCATGCTCAGCCCAAAGGAAAAGAATATTTAGTGGAATTTCAGTTACAACAACCAAGAAGTCAAAGTATTTGAGGTCAAGTCCTCTTGTGCATTTCTCAATTCACATAAAATTAAAGCAACCCAGTTATCTTGAATGTAAAATGGCCCACCAGGGGCATGGAGTAGGTATATGAGTTTTTCTCTAAAAGCCTTGGATTTCAGTCTCTTCAATATGTCTGGAGGCATATTTACCTGCCAGGGACTCCAGTGGCATATGTTGACATCACTTAACTTCCAAAGCACAGAGTAACACCCCTCCCTTCTCAACCATATACTACCCAGCCCAAAATGTTAGTGGTACTCAATTGGAGAGAACCTCATTTAATGTTTTATATTAGCAACTTGGAATAGTCTAATTTCTCTTTTTAAATGTAAAGTACTTCATACACCAGAAAGGATAATGCAATAATATTAATCCATGAAGACCGAAGACCTTCAGCCTATTTTCAAATGTAAACATGACTTTTTCTGTCCATGGTCCTCAAAGTGGTGATGTCCACTCCTGGGCAAGTAGTTCAGACCATTTATTAATCAGACAGGAGGTTCATGGAAACATTACCATGTTTACCAGGTTAAGCAAGAAAACTTGCAAACTTTGGAAAAAAAAAAAGACATCTTTAAACACCTAATGAGCATTTGTATCCTGGCATAGTTGTATCTCAATGGACCTAGTCTCTGTTGACAACGAATTGTACACTGAACTTCAGTTTCACCGATAAAGTCCATCAACTAAAAGCACACTGTGGACACAGCAGTTGGCTCTAGTTGGTAAAACATCACCTTGCAAGAAAGGCAGGGGAGGGGCTTGGGTAACCTTGGAATTAATAATTTCTAAATCAGTCTGTCATGCTCTTATTTCCTGCTCCATAACAATCTCTCGTGCTCTTTATTTCTTTCTCCATGGTAACAAATGCTTCAGAATAATAACTACCACTGGAACACTGTACAGTCATTGGCTTAGTTTCTCTTATAACCGGAGCTTCCTAACTGAAGTTGCACCAGGATACAAGAGAACATTCACCTCCCCAGTCTCTCCCATGACAGCTTGGCAGCTTCCCAATGGAAGCTGAGAGTTTCAAGCTACCTTATTCCTTCTGCTGTGTAATGTCAGGAGCATCTTAGAAAAGCATATGGTACAGTGCAAAATCCTTGCGTTTGGCTTGTAGGAATGAGATCCAGTGATTCACAGCGGATTCTGACCTTGGTACCCATCAGGAAAAGTAAAACAATCTCACTGCTCACCTCCCAGAATGGTCTTGAAAGTGTAGTAGGATAACAAGACACTTAGGGCATGTACAGAACTCGATGCAGTGGTTGACATGCAGTAAGTGCTCATTTAAAAATACACGCATCTCCCACAGTTGACTCAAAGACTCAGGTCAACTGACTCTTGGAAACACTTCTCCAATTTTACCCACGGTGTTTGGATTTCTTCAGCTGGATTCACTTGTGAACATCTTGGCCATAGAGACAGGTTTTACAATCACCACAGGTGTGCCCATCTGGATATCTGCTTAGGGAACAAAGTGGACATGAATTCAGTCTGGACCTCTGTTTGGATTATAAAAGAACATTTGTGGAACAATCGATTGACGTGTGGGCATGTCATTGCAGTGGCTGACAAAGAATCAAATGGAGCAAATTTTGACTGCCAAAGTGGAGATGCTGATAAAGGTGTCCTTCACCTCCTGGTGACATTTAAATCTGGGAGATAAAGTACCTGAGTCTGTCAGGATTGCAGAGGGATTCCTAGAGAAGCCTGTGTGCTTGCCAGCACCTTCCATACCCTCCTCCACCACGGTCCCTCTATCTGTAACACAGCACAGTTATCAATAAAAACAGTGATGATTCATCGCCAACCTTCGCCCACAAACAGTAGCATGATCTAAAGAATCTAACACAAATTCAGCCGGAGAGCAATGTGCATCACTAAGACGGAAGGCAGCGCCAGGGTCCGTCCTTCCTTAGTTCCTCATCAGGGTCTCTGTCTTCCCATCGCAGGATCCCGGGAGGACAGTTCATTAAGAATAGTGAAATCTAGAAGGACTTACTTAAGGTCATACTGTGGGTATATTTCAGAGACCGGATTGAAAGCCAAGCTTGCCTAATTTTTAACCCTATTCACAATTTCATGGCATCTCCCAGCATAGTCAGTGTTCAGTCCTTTTGGTCTTGAGAAACATAAGCTCTAAACACTTATTCAGTGAAGTAATTGCAGAGCCAGGATAACTGCATTGCACTTTTGGAAAGTTTGTCTCAGGTGAATCAATGGCTGCTACCCGCGGACGGGCCGCTTAGTAAACCCCAGGCATCATGAATCCTTTCATAGTTTTCCTCGTCTGACCTTCGGAGCAATCCAAAGCTACAAGTCTTCTTGCCTGTCTTACCTGTATCTAGAGGTAGGAGACTGAGAGCTGAACTGAAAATTGTAATTTAAGACTAGCTGTCCAGTTTGTGTTGCTGGGTTGGCTTCTGTCCTTAATAGTTTGGAGAGGGAAGATGGGCAATTGGTTGGGGACCCTAAGTGACAATCAGACCAGTGGGCGGGACCTCTGTGGATTTTAGCAATTTCTCTCTTCCTAGAAAGTGGTTATTTCTCACTAAGGTTGAAGTTAGGCAGTTGACTTTGACCCTTTGGTCTTTACAATAGGCTTATTCACATGGAGTTGCTACTGATTTTTATGTACTTTAAGATGGAAGAACAGTAGCATGATCTAAAGAATCTAGTTTGTTTTTTTAATTTTTATTTATTTATTTTTATTTAAAGAGAAAAAAAGCAAAACAGAAAAAAGGGAAGAGACAATACAGAATTTCAAAGAAAAAGAAAAAAATAAACAGTAAGAAATCACTAGTTGATAAATTACATATTGTCTTCTAGATATAGTTGTTCAAGTTACAGAATTAAAGCACACAAGGTGGACATTAAACAGTGGGGCTGTGAACAGTTCTGTTCAACGATCCAACAAAAACAGCAACATGGTTATCAGTCCTTAAACTTAAACATACAGTAGTTATATCCTTTAGAGCACTTTCTTTTCCTCCTTTTGCTTTTCAAGTCCATTATCTGTTTAGTTAGATCGTGTTTCAGCTTGCTCAGTACCTTACTGATCTGTTTTGTTGTTATTTACTTTATATTTTTATTTATTTTAATTTTTTATTATTTTGAAGGTAGCAAAATACAACAGAACAAGATGGAACAAAGCCAACTAAGAGAGTGCAGTGAAATTGGTACAGAGACCCTCAACAGGTTACTGACATAACAGTAATAGGTACCACAGTATATCCTGTTATCTTCACAACAGTTGTTCTTTCAATCAGGTATAGCCAAATCAAAGGAAATACAGGACATTCTAGAACCTATCAAAACAGAACATTGAATAGAGCAATACCATTAATCAGAACAAAGCAAAACAGTGATAGCAAAGTTTGCCTTCAAAGAGATAGTAGAAGAAAATCCCCCCTATTTGCGACATTGTATATGGTCAGCCTCTCAAGAGATGTCTAGATCCCTGGTTCTCACTTGCTAACAGGTTGGGGGGAGAGTTTGATTCTCAGCCGGCGCACCAGTAGTCTCCTGGGAGCCGCTGAGCGACTCTTCTCCTGCCTCATGCCGGGGTGCTTACCCAGAGGGCAGGCAAACTGCCTTTCTGTGCTGTACCCTGAGTCCCTCCATGGTGGGGGCTCTGGGGCTGCTGGTTCTCCTCCCAGCTCAGGCCAGGGGCCCCTCTAAAGGATCTAGTTTAATGCTATAGGAGTTTATAGAAATAGTATAAGGTTATGGTTTAATTTTTTTCTGGTGTATTCTACAAAGGTAACCTGGGTATAGTTCTGATTTGAAATAAAAATCTTGAGGTTCCAAATTCTTATTTCTCAGCTTATTAGCCTTAGAATCTTGAGGGACTTAGTTTCATTCTCTTTATCTATCACACTAAGCTAGGGCTGCCTACTTTGTACTACTATTAAATTTTCACAATGTTTGTGCATAGGAAATCACAGAGAAAGAGGAAGCATTCAATGCTCTGGTGTTATTTCTCTATTGTTACCATAATGATAAATATTACTACAACATATGTTATTGCTATAACAATAAGGTGATTATAATTATTACACAGCCATTACTGTAGTTATTAGTACTGTCATGTTTGCTAGTACTATATAATTAGCACTATAATAATTATCAAATTATATTATAAAATGTAAATTAAGTTGGTTTTTAGAAGAACCCTGGATTTGAAGGAGGTAGTAGAATGTTCCTAGGAAACTGAGAAGATGGGGGAACTTCTTGGTATAAATATTTTAGACCAAAAGCCTTCCCCAGCATAGAAGCACGAAAGCTTCACAAGTTACTGGGTATTAAATACTTTGTGCTTTGGTCAAAATCGAGACCATCTGGGGACATACAACCTGGCCAGGAAAGTTAAAGCAGGTAGAGATTTAGACATTTAAATCCTACTTTCAAATAATCTCCAAGATGTTCTACCTCTACAGAGAAGTTTCAAGTTTAAAGATTAAAGCTGCATCACAATAATGAAAATGGACTAAGTTGTCTTTCATCACCTTTATGCAGAGATCCAAACCAATTAATCTTCAAAGAAGTGAAAATAATCTGTTCCTGAACTTAATTATGCAAATAAAAGTTTAACTCTCATTTCAAAAATGGCTAGAGATGGTCCCTTGCCAAAGAGGGGAGGGAAGTTAATCAAAGGAGGACAGAGGGTGGACTTGGCTTTGTCACCAGGATGAATGGGAGCCTGCCCTGTGGCTGTGGCTGTGGCCACCCTGTCTTAGAAACATACCATTCAAAAGAGTGCTGTCGTATTAGGGAATCCTTGAGACCCGGGGCCCCGCATCTGCATCACGGCGCAATGGCTTTAGTCTGCACAACTTTCACACCATCTGGCCAGGGAGGGAAAGAGACTGGGTTGGCATCCAGAGAGGAGAAAGTGTCTGTCCTAGGAGCCAACACTGGCAGACTGTCCCCAGAGACTGTCCCGTCATTGTCCCGCATGCTAAAGGAACCTGGCCTCCCACTCAGTCATCCTCAGGTGTTTCTCACCAATGACCCTATGTTCAGGAGTCGCACTCTCCAGGGTTTGAAATGTGACACAGACTAGATAAAATGGTTCTGTGATTTTATATCTGCATTACTCTATTTTGTTGCCCAAGTCATTCTTATTTTTTTTCGACTCAGCAGAAAAGACGTATAACTTACGCACCTTGACGTTGTTACAGGTGGTTCGGAGGAAACTTTTCTGACTTAACACAGGTGGGATGGGTCTAGATATTCTTGACAAAATATGTAAACTTTGAACCAAAGCCTTTGAAGTGAAGGAACTGGGAAATTTTAGAAATTATTCAGGTTGAACAGACCATGTAGCTGACAAATTCTGACTTTTTCCTACTTAAAAATTCCCCTTCATCCTTTACTTAATTTTGTGTGAGTAGATGCATCTCTGTCTGCTCCCATTGTGGTCATGTTAATCAGTTCTTCATTGCTGTGACAAAATACCTGATAATAGGCAATCTAAAGGAAGGAAAGGTTTATCTAGACTCACGGTTTCAGAGGCTCAGTCCATGGTGAGCTCACTCCACTGCTTTTAGGCCTGAGGTGAGGTCAAGCCATCTGGGTGGAAGGGCATGGCAGAGGAAAACTGCCCCCATTTCGTGGCAGCCACAGGGTGTAGGGAGAAAAAAAGCAAGAGACCAAGAGGTCAGCAATGAAATACAGTCCCAAGGGCCAGGCCCTGTGACCCACTGCCTCCTTACCATCACTCTGGTAGGAACTCATCCACTGATGAGTCAAAGAAGAGGGGGGCATAGAGTGCCCCCATAATCCCATCGCCTCCTGGAAGTCCGTCACCTGAGCTTCAGGGAACATATTTCATCTGACCCACAGCGGTGGCCATAGTATTTCCCCCTGTAAAACGGTGTGGAAAAGCAGTGTGGACAGTGCTCACCGGGAAGTGGTGATTGGATGGGAGGAGGAACTGAGGCCGCCACGCACCAAACACTTTGACCTCTTCATGGCTGTGAGCCGGGGTGGGGCCGGCGACTTGGCCCTCCCATTCTGCCAACTCCCTCTCTGTTCTCCTGGGTGCCTGCTGGGCTGCATTAGGAAAGGAGAGGGAGAGACTCACTGTCAAGTTCACGGCCAGTGCGTCTCAGTGTCCACTCCTAATAGCGTAGAGCCAGCCTTCCTGACTCACAGGGCCATAGGAGTTCTGCATCCCTTATTCATTTTTCTTTTTGTGACTTAGGTGGGCGGTGTAGGGTGAGACTCGAGTGCTTGTTGACTCATTCTTTCAGGAGGCACTAACCGGACCTACCATGTACCAAGGAGGGAAGACAGGAGGGTTGGCCAAGTTACAGCTTTTAAACAGGATTGTGAAGAAAGCTGTGGTGATAAGGTATTTTTTGAATAAAAACCTGAAGGAGGTAGGAGAGCAAGCACTATGCATGTTGGTGTTCCAGGCGTGGGGTAAATACCAAGGCTGCGAGACAGAGTCCTGTGTGGTAGGGTGAAGGAGCAGGCGAAGTGGCAGACTGGAGGAGGTGGAGTAAAGGGGAACCAGGGATTTTATGACAGGCTGCATCTTTTGGGGTACAGGCTTCAGGCCAAGACTGTGAGTTTTGTCCCAGGCCCAGCCCCTTGGCTTATGGAGGTCTTTTCTTCTTCTTCGCATCCATGCACCTCCAGGTGCATGGAAAAGTGTGTGTCTGGCTGGGACATCAGGATTTCTCTCAGAATGAGCAGTGCCCTCTGCTCAGGAGAGAACTGACTATACGTCTTTGGCTTTGGGTTCTCAGCCACTGTGACTCCACAGCTTAGGTCTATACAATTTCTCCGGACTCTGAGAAGTTTTTCCTTCTTGACAAGCAGGAGTTGGTGCCCTCAGGACCTTATCATGGGCAGGGAAAGAGGGCAGAGAAACTAAAACTTCCTGCGCTCCTGTGCTGAGCTGTGAATTCCTGTGGAGCAGGTGGAGGGTGGTGGTGATGCTGGCTGCCTGGTGCAGATGGGAAAAGTCACCCTCCAAAGGGGGCTCAGAAAGTCAGATGGGGGGACGTGGGGCTCTCTATAGGTGTTTTTTAGTTTGTCTCAACTGGCCAGGGAACTCATTCTAGCATCTAGCAGGTAAAGTCAAAGACACTGCGGATTGTCCTTTAATAAATGAAAAACCTTCTGCATAAAAGTATTACCAGGGTCAAATTATCAGTAGTGCTGGAGAGAAGAAATCCTTAGAAATAAGTCAATAAAGCACTTGTAAAAATATTACTTGCTGATTTTTTGGCTTCTCTAAATTCTGTGCTTTAAATGTTTTCAGCAAAGGCCTGAGGTTATTTTTAGAGCGTGGCTGGCCGTGGAAATAATTCCTCCTTGAGGGAGGCTGCCCGAGTGTCCTGGCGATCTCCTTGGCTCCTAACCTCCCAGCAAACTCTTCTTTCCCTTCGCCCAAATGACTGTAAGCTTTTGGCTCAGTTCTCCTCACTCAAGTCAATTAAAGTCCACCCCCTTTATTCTGGGTAGCTTTCCGAGTGTTCCTCTCCGCCGCCCCACTGAAGGATGAACACTTTGAAGTCAGGACCGTGAAAAACAGGAGGGGGGGATCTGTGTCCTCCAGCACAGGAGAAGTTGTCGGTTTCCTGTTCAGGAAAGCAAGAAGTGGAGCAAGAAAGGAGAGGAGGGAAAGAAATGGGGGAGGAAGAGAGCAGAATTTTCCATTTTGTTTCCCCCTGCCCCTCCTCACCGTGCTCCGGGCACAGGGCGCCCGCAGATTGCCAGCCCCTGTGAGGTCCGGGGTCCCAGCCGCCAGCCCTTGGGTGCGAGGGGTTGGGCTCCAACACTGATTCTGAAAGTCACTATTTTAGTTCCTATTTTTTTATTTAGCAAACAGCACTGCCCAAGCACTGTTCTAAACCTTGCGTGTCCATTTATTGTGTCATCTTGAAAGAACACGGGACACTTTCAGATTCTTGTTCTTTCAGCAGAATGGGAGCACTGGTACCCCATGTCCAGGGTGAATGCAAAGCTGTAGGAAGCCCGAGGGCCAGGCCCTGACCAGTGACAGCCACGCCATCCACAGACTGATCGGCCTCATGGCCCTTACCATTCTGGTCATTTGGTGGAGACTCTTCGGGGGATTGGTTATTAGCTGGCCCAGTGGGCTAGAAGACGCCAAGATGTGCCTTGAAGCTAATTCTACAAGAGAATTAGTGGCTTGTTAGCAGGTTGCATAGCTCATATACACCTTTGAAGGAAGAAATCTCACCTTCCTTCAGGGAAGGTCACACTGATGGCTGCCTGGTGGCAGAGCCTGGTGCCTGATATTGAGGGTGAGTGGGGGAAAGGGAAGCGGCCACCCAGCCCCATCGCTTGAACCAAGCCACAGCGATCAGTGCTCTCAGCTGTCTATAAACTGCTCTGTCCTTGGTTCTCGGTCAGCGCAGGCCACAGGCTGCTGGAAGACGGAGCAGAGAAGGCGGAATAAGGGCAGCAACGGGGCCCACACGAGGCCCAGGGGAGAGCTGGGGAGGGGAAGAAAAGAAACCCTAACCAGACACAGGAGTGACAGCACTGATTCTTCAAATCCGGCCCACGGTCCCAGCATGCCATGCTGCGTAGGGTGGAGTGGCGCTGGGCTCTGTGGCCCTGAGTCAGCTGGGAAGACACAGATGGGCAGGGAGGGCAGAGGAAGCCCAGAGGTGGGGCAGAGCTTCCTTGGATTCGCTTCACTAGTTTACTCCACCTGCTCCCCCACCCCCTAGCTTTTTGGATTTAGCCCTCAATTAATCAACCAAAGTATTTCTTTGGCAGTAATTACTAAGACCATCCTGAGTGATGAAGTTTCTGACTCTGGAAAACCTCATTCAGAGTTCAATATACTCCTCTCACTTTTTCTGACCTCTTTTTATTCTCCATTTTACGAGGTATTTTCTCTGCTCACACCCCTGAGACAGTATTAGAGGGCACTCTAGCCCTCTCATTACTCTACTTTATTACCCTCATTACTCTGGGAAGCTGAGTGATAATTGCCTTTTAATCCTGTAACCCAGCCCCTGGCATTAGAGGGTCTTCCAGTGCACCCCGCTCCAAGCCGCTCCTGGGCCTGGGAACGTCTGCTCCCAAATGCCGCTCCCTGCCGGGCTGTCCTCCTGGTCCTCTCTCCACACTGCGTCCTCTCATGCCTGCGTCTCACGGAAACCCCAGGCAGACACTAGGAAACCCAGCTGTAAGAGTCTGGAATGTTCTCCCACCCCTCTCCCGTAGGGAGAAGACTTCTCCCGTGATATTTATAGTATTCCTTCCTGGACAAATGTAGGCACCTGACAATTAAAACTGCTGCCCCATGTATATGCAGACAACACAGCTGCACGTCAGTACATTTTTTTTTTCTAGAAAATCTCAGTCTCAGGGTGTGAGAAGAAGCTGCAAGTTGTCATGAGGCCAAAGAAAGGATCAGGAGGGTGAAAGTGGAACGGTTGGGAACCTACTGACAAAAACATGGTCCTGAGCAGCAGAAAGACCAGAAGATTCCTAAGATTTGGGTCACAGTGGGGTATGGCACGATCAGGTCCAAAGTGACATCTACTCAGTGATTTATCTCAAAGCAATATCAAGGGCATTAAGCATATTCCCAGCACTGGTGTCAGAATCTGGATCACAAAGCAGCACGTCATCAGTGCAAAGGTGTGGTTTGTTTATAGTGTGATGGGGAAAACAGTCCAGACCACGGTCACTCAGGTCACTCAGGCCACTCACAGTCAGAAGTTATGACTCCAAATGGCTGTGGTCAAGGCCAGAGGGGTCCCTGCAGTGTCTCGTAGGATTAGCAAAATTCTTCGAGAATTTTATTGTTATCGTTCTTTGCACGGAGCCCGGAGCTTGGGAGCAGCTGTAGTTAGGGTGTGGTCTGCCCCCAGGGCCCCACACGTTTGTTGGAAGCTTGGTCTCCACAGGGCAGTTCTGAGAGGGAGGGAATCTTTAGGGAGCTGGGGCGGATGGGAAGTCCCGGCCGCTGGGGGGCGCTACCTTCAAGAGCGCTTGGTAGTTCTCACGGTGGGCATTGTCATCAAAGGACTGAGCCTGACCCTGCCTCCTCTCTGCTTCCTGATTTAGGACGTTTTAGCATCACTTGCTCCTGTATGCGCTGCAGTAATTGCTGCCTGCCATGAGGAGACAGCGCACACCGGAACCAAACTCATGCAGGGACGCAGCCCTGAACCTCCAGAACTGTGTGTGTGTGTGCGTGCGTGTGTGTGTGTGTGTTTTATAATGTGCTTTTTAAAAAAATAATAATAATAATGTTAGCCCGTCTCAGGCATTTTGCTAGGGTAACAAACATGGACTAAGGAAGGCAGAATGATCCAGGGTAGGGGCAATGGACTGAGCCTAGCACCTCACAGTAATAGGTCACTAGGGGTGGATGTCCAGGAAGCTGGGTGACCTTGTGTCTCTTAGCTTTCTGAGGCTTCTGAAGTCTCAGCAGGGGCTGGCAGGTGAGGGGAGCTAGGTAGAACAGTGCACTGTCTCCGTAACTACCAGCGAGCCAGTGGTGCAGCCGGAGTGAGCACTGGGGTCCTGGGTGCCTTTCACTCGTACAGCACCAGACCTCTCTAGGTCTACAAGACCCTGGTGCCTTCCAAACCCTGGCAATTCTCTATCGATTCTGTGATGCAGACTCATAATCCAGTAACTCGGATTTATCATCTGAATACTTTCAAAAATCTACCTAGGAATTCAGAGTAGATAGTGGAGGATGTGTTAGTTTTGCAAGATATGAAGAATTCTACATTTGGGTGGGACCATACGTGAACACAAGTCCTGGCTTTTGACTTATTAAAGTTATAAAAACATTATTTCTCTAATTACGTTTATCTCTTTAATCTCTTGTCTTGTGTGTATTTTGTTTTGTTTTGTTTTGTTTGTCCAAAACTGCATGCCCATTCAAAAGTCATAATCTGAGAAGTCCCCCTTTCCCACTGACCAGATTTTCAGGTTGCTTACTAGATTTCCCCCTGATGGTTTTAACCAAATATCTTTGGTTTAGCTAAATTCCCATGGCTCTTTAAATGTCTAAGATTCTTCAAATTATCTGTACTGTTTCTGGTCATTCCAAATCTTGATTTTACTTTATAATTTTTTTTTTTTAGTAAAAATTGAAGCCAGACAGATCACCTTCCGAAGAGTTTTCCAGGAGACTCACTGGGTAGGCTCTGTTGGTCAGCACTGGTGCCGGCTCGAGGGCACGTGGAGCGTGGAGTATCGTGACCGTGACTGTGGGTGCGATGCTGGCTGACGGTGTTGTGGGAGGACATTGCTATTGGGTAAGGGACGATGCTGGTAGTGGGAAGGTTGATGACAGGAGTGAGAGTGGTGACCCAGTGTGACACTGCTTGTGGAATACGGGGTGAGTGAGATATTGTCGGCGTGGGGAGCTTCTGTTATGTTTAATGATGAGGTGGTGAGGGGTGATGTGGGGGGGACCCCACTGTCGTTGGTGGTAATGAAGGGATGGGGTGCTGCTGTTGATAGTGACAGGGGTCAGGAGATCATGCTGATGTGGTGGTGACGGTGGCGGCGGCGGCAATAGGGACAATGCTTTTGGTGATGACAGGGAGACGTCCTCGTACTGAGAAACACACATTTCAGTCCATCTATCAAAAAAAAACAAAAACAAAAAATGAATAGGACATATTTGTTTCCTGTCTTGGTCCTTAAAAAGTAGAGTCAGAATTCACATTGGATAAAATTATTTTCTAAGATGCTCACTCAAAATTCTTTCCCCAGAAACTCTGTTATAGATTACAAACTGGTCAGCCTAACGCCAGCTGCATCACATCCACAGGGTGCTGGTCCAGCCGAGGAAAGTTGCCAGCATAAGCAGAGATGTGGAGAAGGAGAAGGGAGGCGTTGGTGCGTCGAGGTGCCGAGGTGTTGTGGGTTCTCCTACGTGTTGCTGTTTGAGCCATTGGTTCTCCTGGAGAAGCTCCGGTCCTCACATCGAGCATCGCTTCCTGGCTCCGGAGGGGAAGACACGTGCTGCTTGGTCTCCAGGATGAACTCATCACGCTGGCTTCCTGGCATGGACTCGACTGTGCTTGTTGGAGGAGGAGCTCGGGGCCTCCATGTCGCTGAGGATGGCTGTGGTGCTTTTCAGGACAGCCCTGGTCTTTGTTCTGAGTGTGACTTATCTGCTCCAGCATAGAACCCTCAACCTACCAGCACAGCTCCTTCACCCCGATGGCGTAGACTTTCTGGCTTCCACCGCTGGCCTTTGGGCCTTCCCAGTGCAGATCCGTGAAAGAGACTGGTGTGAGTCCTTCTTGTGGGCTCCAGACCTCCAGTTGGACTCGTGGGAGGCATTGTCGTGAGCTCTGGGTCTTCATCTGGACTCATGTGGGACATTGCTGTGGGATTTAGGCCTTTGGCTGAATATTCCGTGTCTTTAGTGATGTGGACAGATTTCCTGCACTTTCTTGTGTTAACTCTGGGTGACCATCCTAAAATAATATTATAAACTCCATGTCCTGATTCTAATTGTTCTCTGCACAACCCTGACTATAACAAACTATATTTTCCATAAGAAAACACGTCAGAATAAAAAGCCATCCTGCAGGTTTTGAGCAACGGTGCCATCCTGGTCCCGCTTGCCCCAACTTCCCGTTACGCCGAACTGGACTCACCCTTGAGCCGGCGAGCTCACCCCTGAGCTCACCCTAACCCTTCCTCCGACTCTCCCGCTCTCCACTCGTTTGTACTCAGCCTCTTGCTTGTTTTTGCGCCAGCCCATTCCCTGCCATCTTTGCAGCTCAGCCTTCCAGACTCGGCTCAGACCTGACCTCCTCTAAGCAGTTAGCACTCTTCTCTGTGGAATTGCTGTTTCCCTCACCACCGAGTCCACCCAGTTTGCAAAATCACGTTTCAGCCTTGTTCTTCAGTGTGGCCACGCGAGTTCTTCGGTTTTCCCAGCTGTGTGTTCGCCTCCCTAAGAAGAGTGCCCTTGCCTCATGCTTGGCGTTTCTCACGGTGTCTGACCCTCTGAAAATACTCTACGGAACATGGCACTTGGCTGTAAAACCCAAAGAAAGAACACTAAAGGGAACTTCCAGTGCTGACTCTGCCCTGAATCTACTGCCTGACCTTTATTGACTTCTCTGGGGCTCAGTTTCTTCAGCGATGAAGCACAGTACCAAGCCAGCACTATTTTCCAGGCAGGTGGATGATATATAACTTCTTTTCACATGTTAATGTGCTTTTGTTCAGTAAATTGAAAGTATGACTTTTGAATTTACCATTTGCTATTCCAGATTAAAAAATACCTTCAGCAATCTTATTCCGGATGTTCCAGTTAGGGGATCAGACACAGGATTATTTCCATCCCTCCCTGCACTCATGAGAAATGATATGAATGGATATTACAAGTAATTAACACACACAGAGCTGACTTTGAAACAAAAGTGGGTTTTCAGTGACCAAAACTATGACAAGTCTCTCTCTCTCTCTCTCTCTCTCTCTCTCTCTCTCTCTCTCTCTCTCGTTGCACCAAAAAGTGGGGTGGGCAGGTAGAGAAATCTCAGAAGTGAAAATGGGCTGACCTTGAGGTCCAGAGATGGGAATGGGAGACTTTGGATACTGAGTCTGGACAGTTTCATTAGTAATCGTTTAATTGTTAAATTTTAGTTTACTATTACATGTATGTAGCGTGTAATGCTAAATTCCTTGTGGGAGCTGGCACAGGTACGTGCCCTATTTGAATTCCTCTCTCCATTCCCTTTCCCTTCTCTTCTTTCTTCCCACTTCTTGATCTCCCCCCACCTTTTTGTGCATTTTTGCAGCACGTACTGTTTGCGGTCGGTACATGTACATAACACACTCCAAAGCCTTTTCTTATCCCTTAGCCCTTCCCAAGAGAAAATGTAGCCTTACACGTAGATAATTTCAAGTAGAATATAAATGTAGGGTTAAAGAAAGAACAGGAATAAAATAGGCTGAGTACATTTTTAAATGAGGGAACTATGAAAAATATTTATTTTTTTTCTCTGCCCATTTCCATACTTTTGAAGCTAAAACAGACCAGCAATTCCATCTCCTTGTCTCATTGTTTTTATGTCCTGAAATAATCACCAAAGCATGAGCCACTGACTTCCAAACCCATCCTCCAAATGCCTAAAGGAGTGGCATCCGGGACACTGAGTGGAGAGTCCAGACCAGAAAGGGCAGCGACTTCCTGGTTGTCCCTGGAGCTCTCCTTGGGAAAATGAGGTGGGATTATCCCCATCTGTGTGGCTCCTCTGTCCCTTCTTCCCCAGTGTTCTCACACAACAATGCAAACATTTTGTCAGGAGGAGCTGACATCCCAGCGCCTGCTGACTTGGAGTCAGTTGACTGTTTTGATACCTTGCTCAGGGCAGAGATGAATGACAACCGGGCTGATCTAATCTAGTCTAAATATTCTGAACTTGGGAAGGGAATCCTCTGCTGGGGGATGCCAACTTATGTCTTTTAATTGCTGGGCTCCTGATAGATCGGCTCTTACCCCCTTTGAATTCCTTTGTTGTAGAGGAGTTAAAATTCATGAGCGTCCCATGGCTGGGATACCCCCTCACTGCTGCTATTTTTTGGAGCCAAGCTGCCCAACACGGCAAAGAGTCGGAGGTCTGTTGGGCCATCTGTTACACAATAGTCAACAATCTCAAAAATCTAGGGGAGCAGGGCTGGGGGGCGTAAGGATGAGGAGGCATTTAAACAGAACAGATTGCTGCCTTGCTTACGCAAGAGAAAAGGGGCCCTAATATGCTTTGATTGAAGCAGAGAAAGCTTTATTAGCATAGGGAACAAAACAAACTTCTAAAAACGCTGACAGTCTAAAGAGACTGATGACAAACCCCATGTTGAATCGTGGGTCACAGAGGTCCCAGATGCGGCGCACACACAGGCACCGCGTAATGTATGTGTGCCACAGGGACTCGTACACCCAGTGACAAACGAGAGACCCCACTGGCAAACTGCCGCGGGTTTCAGAGGCTAAATACAAGCCCGTGCTCCAGTCCCAAATCTTGGGGGCCTGCAGAAGGCACTTTGTGTTGTCTTCCAAGTGCTCCTTGGTCGCAGGGTGAGAGTGTTCAGGGACAATTGGGATGATTTGAACAAAGCATGGGCCTTGGGTGTGGCTGGGAGACTCGTGAGCTTTCCCGTGTAGCTGCCTGTAAGGGAACCACTGCGACTCACTACTTTTTGTTTTCATTTTATTTTAAAGAGAAAAAAAAAAACAATGAAACGATGCAGAATTTCAAAACACGGTAATAGGAAATGAACAATGGTTACTATAGTGCGTATCGCGATCTCTAAAATAGTTGCTCAGATTACAAGATACAGGCATGAAAAATTGATCAAACAATACAAGCTCAAACCATTTTTTTCAATGAATTAAAATAAATCAGTAGTGTAACTATCTTAGCTATCTTTTACATGTATATATATATTTTTTTTTTTTCCTTTTCCCTCTCTTCTTTTTTCCCAGTTCTTTCCTTTTGAGCATTTTCTTTCCCTTTCACAAGATCCATTGTAGATTTTGGATCTTATTTACTTTTTCAAGTTTCTTACACTAGGGAGACAATACGATGTATGCATGCATAAGTTTGATTTATTTGACTTATGAGTGTGGTCTTCAGTTGCATCCATTTACCTATAAAAGCTTTGAGTTTATCCTTCTTTATAGCTGAGTAGCACTCACTCCATCATATAAACAAATCACATCTCTCTTATCCACTCCTCAGTTGATGGGCATTTGGGTTGTTTTCAAGATTTAGCTATTATGAAGTGTGCTGCTATAAACATGGGTGCACATATATCACGGTGGTATGATGTCTTTAATTTTGCGAAAATACCCAGAAGGGAATAGTTGGGTCGAATGGGACTTCTGACTGATCTCCACAGCGGCTGCATCAGTCTACACTCCCACCAGCAGTGGAGAAGAGTCCCCTTTCCCCCACAGCCCCATCAGCATTTGTTATTGGCTGATTTCTTGATGATGACTATTCTTTCTGGGATGAGATGGAATCTCAATGTTGTTTTAATTTGCATCTCAAATGACCAGTGTTGTTGCACATTTTTTCCATTTGTATTTCTAGATTCATAGCTGAACTGTACAAGAAATTTAGATAAGATGTAATGCCAATACTCCTCAAACTCTTTAATGAAATTGAAAGGGAAGCAATCCTCCCTAACTCATTCCTAGAGGCATATATTACTCTGATATCAGAACCAGAGAAAGACCCAACCAAAAAATAGAACTGTAGGCCAATTCCCCTAATGAACACAGATGCAAAAATCCTCAATGAAATACTAGCTAATAGAATCCAACAAATCATCAAGATTATACACCATAACCAAGTGGGATTCATCCCAGGAATGCAGGGATGGTTCAGCATATGCAAATCAATAGATGTAATACATCATATCGACAGAGCCAAAGATAAAAATCACATGATCATCTCAATAGATGCAGAAAAAGCTCATTCGTGATAAAAAAAAAACCATACAGAAAAATAGAAGAGATGGTTTTTACCCCATTCTGATGAAAGCCATGTACGACAAACCAACAACCAACATCATACTAAATGGACACAAACTGCAACTGACTTTGAAATGCGCAAAAAGCTGATAGATGGAGAGGAGGGTCAATTCCTAATAAAACAACTAGAGATAAGTTAATTAATAGAATATGGACATTAGCACATAGTAGGCACAGTACTGTTCTTTCAACTTGTCTGTTTTTTGAAAATTTCCATAATAAAATGTTAGGAGAAGGCCAATAAATCCTGTGACTCCAAAAATCAAAATAGAATGAATACTGAAAAAAATGTTTAAAGTCTTACATTTCTAATTATGCATTCTTTTTATTTTCCTTTTCCTTTTTCCAGGACATTGTTTCCAAGTAATGTAGCTAAAAGGTAGAAATGAAATAAATGGATTAAATTTTGAACAGCAAGTTTCACTCGTGTTAATGCTATCATTTTTTGATGCTATGCCCTTCTTTGTTGTTGCTTTCAGTAAGCTAAAATTAACAAGATTAGCAAAAGTCCTAATTTAGTCTAAAACTTGCACAGAGTAAATTCTACATCACGTCTTCACAGAGAGAGTAAGATAAACAATACAAATCCTTATTCCCTCCTCCCAGCTCACAAACTATTCTCTTGGAAGAGAATCTCTTCAAAACAAAACAAAAGCCCATTTAAAATCTAAGATATTTCAGGGTGGTAATTTGGAATACTTTTTGGTGAATTTCAGCCTATGTCAGGTAATTGTATCTAGCTTATTATTATTATTATTTTATTTTTTGCACACCATCACTGGATCCTAATATCTAAATTTGGAAGATGTAATTTTCATTGAAAGACCAGACACATATTTAAGACTTTTATGTACAGGTGGAGAGAGATGACACACATTTAGTTATAGAAAGTGTTGAAATAAACTATGAAATGACAGTTTTACCTCAATAATCGGAGATAACAGAAAAGAAAAGGAAATGCAAGGAACAGCAACTGCTGTTAGTAGAAAGCCAAAACCTTTGGCTACATTTGTCTGTATGTACACAAAGTTTAATCTCCACGTTCAGAGTTTTTTACATCTAACTCCATACATACAGCAAATGCCTTTCAGTAACGACTCATAGTTCTACCAAATCCACTCAGTCTGCTAAAATGATAAGTACAAGGTGTTGAATTTCAAATGAAAACAGTTCCATTTCATACACAAAAACCGCACCACAGTGAGGTGTTGCCGCTCAGAACAGGAGCACCCAGGAGGAAGGGGCGCGCGGCTCGGAGAGGGGCGATGTGAACATCCCCGCTGGGGAGGGCACGCCTTGCACTGGAGTGTGACCGCTTTGCACTGTGACCCAGGAAGGCATCGTCCTCAAGTTCTCAGCCTGGGAACAAAAAAGAAAAAATGCGAACTTATTTGAGCAACCTTCTGTCCCTACCCAAACCAGTCAGAACAGCAGACGCTGTAGGGTGTCCTCTTCCCCAGGCCAGCAAGGGGCTGTCCACACCCTGACCCAGGTAAGGAGACACTTGCAGGTCCATGGCTAATTTGGGGCCTGAGAATTGGAAAATGACTAAGGGGAAGTAGAAGCAACTTAGAAGAGCAAAATAAACCAAGGATCTAGAGGAGGTCAGCCTCTCTGACTGCTGGTCTCCTTCAGGGGCACTACTGGCCTTTGTGGCTTTCTCCTCTCTAAGTTTACCTCCCATGGAGTCCATGGGTCCCAGGAACCCAAGACACCAGGCACCAATCGGATCCAGGCACCCGGAAAACTGCTGAAGGTCAAGAAGCAGGGCTGTCTCTCCCCAGTCTAGCTGCTGGGTTATTTCTGCAGGTTCAATGGAAGGTTTCATGACCTTAACTGACTTATATAAAAGGAACAAAAAGTGACCTCACATTTTGTAAAAAAGAAATCTCCAAAAGCCCACAGTTCCAAATAGTGTCCAAAGTCTTTCTCTCGTCAGAGAAAAGAACGCTGAAGAACCTAATGAAATCATTGAAATGTTGGAAGAAATTTTCTGTTCTTATTATCCATGAAACACAAACAAACCTCACAAGCGGATAGCTCTGCTACTGTGTGCGGTGAGCCAGGTTTCCACAGCTCTGCTTTCGGCTTCCCCCCCGCAGAATGCAGACCTTCACTGAAGGGCCATCATCACGGTTTGATAATGCAAGGACAGTGCATGCCATGAATCCACAGACAAAACTGCTTAACAACTGTGCTAAAGAAGCATGTACGTGAGGCATTTGTAGGCAAATGGACGCACCTTGAGACCATGGCCTTGAGTAAAATAAATCAGACTCATGCAAGCTTAAATACCACATGGCTTCTCTTATATAAGAAACTCAGATTACAAATAAAGGGCAAAACAAGGTAACAGGAAGTAGGGAGATTGATATTTCTCAAGGGGATCAAGAGACGGAGGGAGAGGAAGGGAGGAGAGGCAAAGGGGGTGAGAAAAGGAACAAAGCTACGTCGTGTGCACGCGCCAGCTCCACGTAGGGAGCATAAACGTGATGCGCTGCACACACATGCTAAGAAAAAAAACTTAATCACCGCTGTGTTCATCACTAACATTGTATTCTGAGTCAGACAGAAAACACGAATTTGAGAGGTGACTATTTATTGGGGGACTCTTGGCTAAACAACCTTGGGTGTAGTTTTACAGTTTGGCTTGAAACACCTTCTGGGAAGTTACTCTGGCTTCATCTTGTTAACAGAAATCAGGAAATTAGAGGAACACTTGGAGGAGGTGGAGATGCAACAAAGCGAAATAAAGAATTTGTAGGTAATCTCGGCTTGTGATTATGAAGCCCTGATCTCTCCAGAGATCTGTGGATATTTGCAGAAATCTTAGCAAGACAGAGGAAAGTCCCCTGGTACCTTCTCATCCTCTAGCCACAGTGAAAGAACATAAGGTAAGTCCCTTATGAAAAATGAGATGCCACAGAGGCCGAGAGAAAACTTCCTGGCATTGCAATGGGCCCAGCTGGTAGGCGCTGGTATCAGCTTTGTTTCATCAGTGTACAGCAGTGGGACAGGCTCCCCAAAAGGACTTTTAACATGCACTTCCCGTAGTGCTGAGAAGAAACATACAAGGGGGTGATAAACACCAAGAGGTGAAGAACAGCTGCTTAGCGTGTACACGTTCATTTCAAAATCACATTATCTATTTGAGTAGGGCTAAACTGTAGGAAGCCACATGGCTGCTAAGATGCCTTGATGGATGATTATCCCTGCAAAATTTAAAAATCCCAGGACAGAGAATCTGATTGGCCCAGGCCAAATCAGGTGACCTGCCTCTGGCTGGACTAGCGATGTGTTAGGACCGGGCTCTTTCCCGTGGACACCACCTCTTCCTATAACTGCCTGTCAGGAGGACAGAAAAGCAATCAAGATGTGATGACAGTTAGCACTGGATCTCAGCCAAAAGCCAAAAAACCAAAGACATTCTTACATGAACATTTTAAAGCATTTTTAAAAATTTAGAATTAGAGTCTATTTATTCCAGTCATGGTTATCATCTTTTGCACAATTAAAAAAAAAAAAACAGAAACTTTCTCATTCTTACTCCTCCAAGGTAATTTCTTAGAGTTCTGACTTTTCTAGCACTGATCTGGCGTGAGGTGAAAGCTTTTTATCAATCTCAGAGGGCTCCTGGGAGAAATGGAGGGAAAGTCCACAGCTTCAGTGGAGATAACACATCCAGGAGCGCCTGTTTCAGCTTTTGAAAGTCTGGGTTAGAATTACGTTGCTATGACATTGACAAATACAAAAAGAAAATAAAAGGCAGTGGTGAAAACCAGGTACTCACCCAGTACTGGTTAAGTCAGTTAAATCAGAGTGGAAAGAAGGGAAATTTAACATTATGCAACAAAAACTTTAAAACATTCTCTGACCTAGTAATTCCTTCTCCAGGAATTACTAAAGAAAACCCTAGTGTTCACCCAAAGATGTTGTTACACACATCTTTATGCAGCACTGTATAGACAATAATACTGTATAAAATTGTGAAAAACTAAAATCATAAAAATATCCAGCAGATGGGAATTAGCTGGCTAAGCTATGGCAAAACTCTACGATGAAACACTTTATGATCACTGAAAGGTGGTGTGGGGTTGTTAACGTTTTAAGTTGTGTTGTAGAAAAACAAAAACCTGATTTCAAGAGTATTTGAAGTAGAGTAACCTAAGTTTTCTTAAGAATGCAAGCAGTGTTTACGTGGGATAATAGATGCAGAGAAAAAATGCTCAGAGGAAATTTCACACAATGCTAATAGTGACTTCAAGGAAATGTTATGTGCTTATTTGTGTTCTCCTTCCCTGCTTTTTCCCCTCGGGGGTACCGGAGGATAAAGCCAGGCCCTGCACCCCTAAGCCGCAACCCCAGCTCCTGATTCTCTTGTTTCTATGTCTTACTGGCATAGGTAAAGCAAAAAAAAAAAAGTAATTTACAAGGTTGCTTTTATATTAAGAATGCATAGGTTAGTATAAACACACGGGAGAGATCAATGTCATGAGCTAGTCCAGAAAATATGTAAGTTGTAGGGTTAAGGGGAAAATACCTATTTATTTATTTATTTTTATTTATTTATTATTATTATTTGGTCTTTTTGAGACAAGGTTTCCCTATGCAGTTCAGGTTGGCCTTGAACTCACAGCAATTCTCCTGCCTCCGCTTCCCAAGTGCCAGGATTACAGGCATGGCCTATCTTTATATGTTTATGAGACAAGGGGAGAATTTTTTTTTATTCACACGATGAAGGGAGAAGCAGCATTTCCCCCCCAAACAATTCCTACCAATCCAGTTACATTTTCTGTGAAGCAACAGGAGACGCTGGGCCTCATTGGCCTGTGGTAGAAGATGAGAAAATTCACGCGCCATTAAAATGTTAATCGATTTTCGGTACATGTTTGTGACACCTAGTGATGTTTACATCGTGGGTTTCTGGGGCCTGCGTGTGACGCATCCTGGTTCCTCGTAAGCCTCACCTTCCCGTCCCACTCACAGTAGCTCTAGCTTCCTGTTCTCTTTCACCCGTCTTTTATTTTGCTCAAACGCTGCCTGCCTTCTCTTCTGTAGGAAACACAGAGTGTAGCTAAAGTAGCTTGTGTCCTCACTCCTTTGCTGTGCAGTGTTGTACCCCGAAAATTAAAGATCGAAAGTTATGAAAAAAAGATAAAAAGCCAAGACGTCTAGAAGGAAAAAGGAGCGCTTTGTTTAGGCTGGTACCCAGCGACAGAGTGCAGGTGCAATTTACACTGCTGTGCAACTAGGCTAAGATTTGGAGTGGTTCATAAAGGGAAAAGCCGCAAAGGTGTGGGGGAGCAAAGGGCAAGTTGTCCCGAGAGACAGGCTTATTTTTTCACAGGAAGGTTTGCTCATCAGAACATTTGCACATCCTTGGAGTGCCAGGACATCCTGTTGCTTGCCTGGGGTCAGAGTGCGGTGCTGGTGGTGAGGCCTGTTCCGGGGATACAGCTCTGGGTGGGCTATGTTGGGGAATCAACGGGAAACAAAGCACTGGGGGTTGTGCAGGAGACAAGCAGGAAATACAAAGTTCAATTTAGAACAAAGGCTACGGCGCATACAGAATGGAATGGTGGTGCTTGAGTTAGGTTACAACATGCAGAAGCTTTTTCATTTGACAGAATCCCATTTGCTGACTCTAAATATCTTCTCGGGCAGTTGGGGTTCAGTTCAGAATGTCCTTGCCCGTATGTGTGACTTCAAGAGTTTCATGTAGCTTATCTTCCAGCAGGGGAAGCGTTTTTGCTTTAATATTTATACCTTTATTCCATTCTGATGCTTTCCTTTTGTTCACAGGGAGTGCCAGCAAGACCACCAAGGCACCCACAATGCCTCAGTCTAAATGCCCATCAGACTGCCCCTGTCACTAGCACAGCAGGGCCAGCAGCAGGCAAAGTGGCCCCGGGCCACCTCCGCTAGAAGGAGAACTTGTCTCACAGAGCAAACCTCTGAGGGCCTCTGGACCTGTGGCATGAGCACCTGCAGAGGCTTGGGAGGGGTTTTGTCCACTTCCCCTCAAAAGTCCACCTCCGTAGCAGTTTCTGCGATTACAGAGGCCCGTAGAGCATGCAACAAAGCGAGTCCAGAGGCTGCCCGGTGCTACAGTCGGAAATAAATCTCCAAGGGAAGAGGACTTGGCCGACTTCTCGTCCCCCTTTCCTCTGCTCCTAGCTTTCATTTTTCTAAACAATTACTTTCTAATTCAGATGCCTACTAAGAACTTTCAGGTCCATGTGATGAAAGGCACTTTGCAAAATGAAGAGCCAGCATCATGTCAAAGGAAACGTGGGTCCTTTGCGGAAAATGAATCGTTTTCTCTACAGAAATCCATGGCTATGACCCAGAGGCAATGCAGAGGTTACATGTTTTTCTTTTTTTTTTTTAAATTCTAATGGAACTTTCTCCTTTCTTTGCTGCCCGTTGTCTTTGTGTTTCAGAATTGAGCTGGCTCTTTTCTCTTTTCTGCAGAGCACAAGTCACCACTACAAAGTGTGCCCTGTAAAGCGGGGATTGTGCGAGGCTGCCGATCGCCCAGAATGTTGGTACAGTACGTGTCATCGTGTTTAGGTTCTTGGCTCCCTTTTCTTTTTCGACTTTGAAAAACCTTGTTCAACCATTACCAGACAGAGCGACGTGCCCCGCGGAAGCAAATGAGGCCCAGGTTGCAGGGTTGGTCTGTTTACTCAGGGCTCCCGGACCAGCAGCCAAAGTAGCCCGAATGATTTTGCGGTTTAACTTCAAGTAGGGACCATGGGACAAAGCTCGCAGGGAACAATGAGGGAAATAAATGTTGATAGCGTCCCCTCCCTGTTTTTATTAGACATACAAAAGAGAATCATTAAATTTTAAAAGGACAAGCACAGATGGTGGAACCATTTCTTTTTCTATAGTTGACGGGCAGTAACACCACAGATGGAAAAATGAATTAGCTTCACTCAGTCAAAGCAAACAATATAGATTTTGCAGAGCTGGTTCCTCACAGCAGTGGACCAGGGGCATGGTCAGGCGTCTGCATAGGTGTTGTGCTGGGACTTCGGTTCCTTTAGCTCCCTAAAATTACAGATTCTTGCTAAGTAGCGAAGTCTGTCACTGTGTTTGTCATTCTGTACTATATCAAGTGTTAAGATTTCATTCTTCCAATCTCCCATGAAAATATCTTTTAATGTAATCCTGGCCTCTCAGGCCAGTCTAATAATGTTTTTAAAGGTTTAATTTGTAACCTTGACTTGTTTATTTGGCCCATACTAACAGAAATACTCAGTTGAAAATTCCCTACAAACCCCACTGTTTTTGTTCTTTATTCCTCAAATGTCCAAGAGTAAAGTAACTTTGAAGTGTTTTCTTTGATGCTTAGCTTGACATCATGAAGGTTTACTTAAAATTATCCTTTTATTTCTATATATTTTTCTTGGAATGTATGGAGCATGGAGGGAGAAGAAGCTAAGTGAGGTTTACCCTAGCTACTTGGATTTGCCAACTGCTATCAATGACAAGGTGCTCATTTTAATGAAAAGTGATGTATGGGAAAAACAAATAAATTGGCATTAGTTACATGTCATCTCAGTGTTGCATTTACTGTCTCTGTGGTGCAGGTGGGGTAGATAGTAATTTTACTTCTCATACAAGAAACTCACAGATTGGCTTGATAAAAATAAGATCTCGCTCTACTTTGCTCTAGTTTAGGAAACTAGAACAAATCCCCTGACACATCTCCACTTCCAGAGAATTATTATTCATTGATCCATTATCACTTGAGAAAATTTGCATTTCATCTCATTTCTTGCTACAAATTTGTGAGGTTGTAGAGTTGGCCTAGGTGGAACTGAGCCATTCTTATCTACCCTAAAAGTCATGTTCCCTTTGTCAGGTAGATTTCACATACTTAACTCCTTGCTCCCTAAATCCTGACTTGTCTCCCCAAATTCATTTTGAGGGCCAAGTGAAGCCCTCTTTAACCAACTCTTAAAGACTGTGCTTAAATTGAATCTTAAATTAATCTTATTAAATCTTAAATTGAATCTCTCACTGACATTTGAAGAGATTCCATTGCTTAGAATTAGTTTTCTGGAAGTATCACCACTGAAATTTCCATTCTAAATTGGGAGAAAAAGTAGCACTATTGTGTAATATAAGTTGTCTTAAAAGATTCCACCACAAATATATTTCAAGTTGTTCATTTAGCAATTTAAAATGCACATTGCTGACGTCAATTTGCATTTTGGATAAACAGCAACTACTGTTATTATAAATAAATATAAGTGTGACTCTCTGCCTTCAAAAAGTGTCCAAGAATTAACTTAGTCATGAATTTAAGATGTCAGGGTCTTTTCACTCAGTTCTTTAGTGAAGAACATTTTTTAGCTTAAAATTAAAATAAAAGTATTTTGTCTTGCATCAATAAGCTATTGTTCATTGTTGTTGTAAAGTATATTTTCTTGCTAAATGATTTATTTTTGTACAAATATTAAACTTTTCAAATTAGATCAAATTAAGACATTCATAAAAGTAAAATTTGGGAGATTAATTTTTAAAACCTGACTTTAAGATAACAATTTTACTTAATACATCTCTGTCACTATGATAACTTGTGATTTACTTGAGGTTTTCTTTTAGTTGACTGCTTAATAGAGATTATTTGGGACCTCGCCTAAATCTGGTCCTGGAGATCTAAACATATAATAATACCCTTCCCTTCAGGCTAAGCAAAAGAAGGGTCAGAGTTGCTGTAAAACTTCAGAAAAATCACCTACAAATTTGATGCTTCTGCTGAGAATGCTTATTCTGGGAAGGTGAACTGCTTTTAACACAGTGACTGGATAAACCATTTTAAAAACTGGGGTTTTATAGAAACTGGTCATGGTGATAATTTAGGTGAATCATAATTCTTCACAAAGTAGAAAATAAGAAAATAAAAATATTTATAAAAGCATCAAAATAATCAAACACAAATGAAAAATGCAAAGACTATTTATACTAACAGCTAAAAAAACTGGTAAAAGAAATTACAGGAGATCTAAATAAAGAGGCATAAAATGACAATAGATTGACTCAATATTGCAAAGATATTGCATTCTCACAAATTAATTGTATACTGAATTGAGTCCCAAAGTAGGTTCCATCAGTTTATACTTTATAGAATATTTTTTATTCTAAAATTCACAAAAAACTATGCAAGTCCAAGAGAATAAAAAAAATTATCATGCACCAATTAGGTAGGGAGAAAATTAATTTTTTTCAGTAAAAGTTAGTGAATCAATTGAATATCATTACAGAAAAAGTGTGTCTTAAATCTATGTTAACCCAGAGTACAAAATTAAACTTAATTGTAGATTAAGCAAACAAAAAGTCATTTAGAGAAAAAATGCAGGAGAAAATTTTCCTCTCTTGGGTGTAGCAAAAATCCCTTTAAAATATGAAACACAAAGTAGCTATAAAAGATAAACATTGTTAAATCAAGGTATAACTAAAATTCCTCAAGACACTCAAGTACGACCATTAAAAGATGATCAAGCGGGTGTGCCATACTCCCTTCAAGAAACTCAGGCCCAAAACATATAAAGAGCATTCACAAAACAACAATCAGAAGGTAATTATCAATAAAAATCCACTAAAATTGAACAAATTCTTTATAAAAAGGATATTCAATAGATAATAAGCCTATAAGGTTTATTATTCATTTTTAATCAGAGAGATTCAAATTAAAACTACTGCATAAGAACTAGAATGATACACATGAAAAAAGAAAAAGCACAAGTATTAATAAAACCATACATCATATCTATAATATCTGAATATATATTCCCCTGGCCTATACCCTCCCCTAGTAGTCCTGCTCCTAGGTGTGTGCTCAACGAAACCCAGCATATAATCACGAGAATACAAGTACTAGAATATTTTATAGCATCACTATTCACAGTAGCCAAAATCTTATCAACCCCAGAATGGATCAGCAAGGTGTAAATACAGTCCCATGGTGGAATACTATACTGCCCCGAGGATGAACAGTCTACATGGACATATAAGAATATAGACAAATGTCAGAGAAAGTGTTGATAAAAGAAGCCAGACCCACATATTCAAAGTACATGAGTACATTTGTGGAAAAATAGACAGAACTAATTGCTGCTGGTAATTAGGTTGGTGGCCACCTTTGTGGGAGAAGTGACTATAACGGGTTGTGAAGTTAGGGAGTCCCGGGAGTACTCTAGTTCTTAATCTAGATGTGTGGTTTCCACGCTGAGCTGGATTTAGCTTGCAGCGACTCAGTGAGCTATGTATTCTTAACATGTGCCCTGCCCTGCAGGAACGCTATACTTTAATAAAAATTAAAGATAAACCAGCAATCCAAAAATACTCAACTGCAGGCTGGGGTCCCCTATCCACAGACTGAGGTTTAAAAGCATTTGCACCAGGTCATGGAACTCAGCCCACTTTTAAATTCCACTCAAAATTATTTGCAGTAATGAAGAACATATGAAAAAACGTTTGAGCTTAATAAGCGGTCAAAGAAATGCAAGGTGAAAGGTGAAATATCAATGACATGGAAAATACTTATGGTAGAGTATTGAATGGGAGGAAATATACCAAAATAATAACAGCAATTATTGACATGTGAAAAGGTAGATACTTTCTTCCTCTTTTAACCCATATTTTCCAAATTTTTCTATACCAAGAATGACTCATTTTTACAAGAAAAAGGAAGACAGTAATTTTTTTCCAGAAGACAATAACATGTTCAGATAAAACAAAGAAAATTGATGTTTACCATAAGTTTGCTCAGTTAAAAACAGCTTTCCACTGAAAACTGAGTTGAATTTGTGATTACATATTTGAAACAACCTGTTGGCTTTGAGCGTACTTTGAATTTCACATGTCTGCACTGGCAGTCACTACCCGCACAGCGCTGCAGCTTGAAACACGAATGTCTCGTCTTGTGTTTTGACAGTAACCTGGTGTACAAAGCCGAACACTTCCACGTTTCTCCCTTCACGGTCCTAAGTCAATATCATCCCTCTCTGTTCCACTGTGGAAGTTTGCAGGGGGCTAGAAATTTAGCTGGAAATACATTTGTCTGAACATGTTAATCTCTGCTCTTTGTTTTCCCTGCACTACCTTAGTCCAAGCCCTTCACAGTCATGCTGCTCAATGATCTATTATCCTCTTGCCAGTGGCTTTATTTCCTCCAGGGTCATGGACAAGCCACGGTCCTGCATGGGGGAAATCGCACCAGAACAGGTGGATTTGGAGAGAGCAGACAAGCATGTCCATTTTGCAAGGAACCTCAGACTGCAGGGAGCGTCCCCTTTCTGTGGTGGTTCAGTGGTGAGCGGTAAAAGCTGGTCAGGAATTTGTTGACGTCTGCCCTCCACTGTGTCTTCCGCGTGAGCTGTAAGAGCCCTGCTTACCAAGGCTGCTCAAGTTGCTCCCGTAGTGAGCTGATCCTGTGAGCAAGGCATTGTGGGTTGCCTGGTAAGGGAAGGGCAGAGGTCAGCGCAGCTGCAGCTCCCCTCTAGCAGGCGGGCCCGCTCCCAGGGAGCACAGGACCCTGCCTGGGAGCATTTCCATGAGGTGAGGCTCTCCGCTGATGAGTCACACCCATGCATTCGGGGTAGACCAGAAACTACAATGATAAATTAAAAAGTTTTCTTACAGTAGAAGATACATGGCCACTAATATCCCTCAAAAATCCTTCCCCTTGCCTTGACCACTCTTTCCGAAGCAGTTTGGGAAATCCATTTTCGTGAGTGTCTGGTTGCGCGGCCGTGGCTGTGTTGACCTCCTGAGTTGAGTGAAAACCTTTACCTTCCATGGTCATTTTGACTTTGGAGAAAAGTCAGCGATCTCCTGGCACAGATTCGGTGCCTAATAAGGTAGATGAGGGCACAGTCATATTTCTACTTGGCAGAAATTGCTCTAACTGTTCAGTCGATGAGAGATGATCAAAAAATACCAGGAATGTTTAAAAACCATTACAATAAAAGACACATTGAAAGACACATTCATCAAAATACTCCCCTCAGTTTAAACACATTTATCCCACTGATTTTGGCAGTGTGCTTTTTACTGTACCAATGCTTTTTTTATTTTAAAGAGGGTAAAACAAAACAGAACAAAGCACATCAGAACAAAATAATGCAAGTCACTGTATTAATTTTTAAAAATTTAAATATTCACTTTTTATTTGGAGCATCATATACTATGTTTTTTCAAAATTATGTTTGCAATCTTCTGCAACTTTTTATTGCTAGGAAATTATGGCTTATTATTAATATTCATTAATTTGTTCACATTAATCTTTAATAGTAATTATTAACAGGAATAATTATACTAAGCAGTACCATGTTCCTAATTTATAGGATCTATTTGCTAATAAACCAAGGCTTTGGTCAGATCTGAACACGTACATTTCCCAGGTCAATTTCAACATTTAGAGGTCAGGACACATAACTTTGTTAGGTATTTAAAATCATAAACTCTTTACTCTACCCACAAATCATACCTATCTACATAAGCATGAAACCTGAACCAACCCAACCTCGATGCTGTGACTCAGGATGGTCCTCATGCCCTGGAGGAGAGGCACTGGAAAGGGCCTACAGGGGGCAGACAGGGCCCTGCTGGGGTTTAACGCCCCTTTCCTAGGGTGCGGAGTCAAAATTTAAAAAGTAATTTGTTCCAATCCTTTTCCATAAGTGATTTACATGAAATTACTGTACATGTCAAATGCTGTGGAAGCTTAGAAATTAAGCTTTTATAAAAAATGTGTTACTAAAAAATATTTGATTATAGGTCTTTGCTTTGTTTCAGCTTCCACTCTATTATGTTCCAGAAAGGACTTAAAGAAATGAGAGGAAAACCTCTGTATGCTTGTGGTGTTCCTGGATTCAATTTCCAGTATCTCAGAAGGAAGGAAGATAATGAGAGAGAGAGACAGAGAGACAGAGAGAGAGAGAGAGCTCTTTCCTGTCATCAAAAAGTTTCTATTCTCATCAGTAATGAGTTTGGGAGTGTCATACCCTCCAGGCCACCTGACAGCTGGTCTGAATCTATCTCAGCTACCACCAGATGCCAGTTTACTTGGATTGAGCTCTCAGAAATGGAATCTGCTTTCTACAATAAATTGTATATTTATCATATATCCAGTCTCCTGCTCTACTAAGGCTCACACTTTCCACTGTCCCATGTGTCACCTGCTATTATAGTTCCCTACAGTTGTATCCCAGGAGAGTGCGCATGTGCTCCTGAGTGAAGTTTCTTGCTCCTTGAAGGCTAGGACTCTTAACTTATAGTTTCTATAGGCTTAAATGTCTCATCCAAAGGGAATTTTACAGTCAGTTTAGCCAAAAAAGTATTGTTCACCAGCTGAGTAAATGACTGACCCCAAGACCACCTCTTGCTTGTTACAAACCAGGCTGTCTCATTTAGAAGTATTTCTCTGGGAGGAGGTTATCTAAGCACAAACTGCAGGACATGATTCAATCAGTCTGTTTACCTCAAAGTGTCTGATGCGCTATCAACTGCTTAGAGGCTTCCAAGTGTGACTGATAATAAGTGTTGAACTTCCCTTATTGGAGTTAGTTCAGTGAAAATAAAAAAGTAATCTGAATGTAGTAAATAAAAGCAATCTTTGATCCTTCCCAAACTCTGACTTGGTATCAGAAATTCCTGAGATTCTAAAGCAAAGTAAAATGGGATAATTCCAACAATCATTAAGAAATATGTAGAATTCTTATGAGAAATGCAATGCTACTCAATTCTCAATCTTTTTTGCCTAGAAAATTGTCCTGTTATTCTTTTGGTTATTAGGAAATCCTTAGAAAGATTGGCCCAGTGGAATAGATCAATCCCTCCTTGTTCTTAAACACAATTTTTCCTGAAGGAAAAGAATTCCAAAATAAAGGAGTAGTGGAACTTGAGGTCATCTTTTGCAAAGTATGGGAGGGATTTCTCAAAGGAGAGAAAGGCCACTGCAACACAAACTCCCCACATTTGCCCATGTGACCCCTTGCTGAGTACTGCTCCATATCCAAGCAGCCCAGACCTTAATGAACCCAGCCTGCATCTCCCAAAGACAATCAGGCTCTTACCAAGCAAATCTTTGTATCTCTGATGATTTCCATCCCACTAGGACAGTAAAGTTCAGGGACTCAGCCAGCCTGTGACCCCAGATGAGACAGGATATCTAGATGTGTCAACACAGTGTAGCGGCTAAAAGTCAGATTGCCTCATTTTGTTCCCGAAACACTGTTGGACTAATCTGAACCCCAATTCTGCCGCTCACCTCACAGTTTAACACTGCGGGCACTGCGCTTCACTTCCGTCTCCTCAGCTGTAAGTCGGCGGTAGCAGTCCTCAGGAAGCTATTCCTAAGATCGAATTGGACAACGTGTATGAAATTTTAAGCCTAAGATCTAGCACACTTGCACACTCACTCCATGGTTATTTGTCCCACCAGCCCGTTCTGGGGTGGAGTGAGCTTGACCACTTTACCAGTAAATAGATTTTATCTTTCAGGGCTCTTCTTCATGGCTCTCAAGTCTTGTGGAATAACAGCACCATTTAACTCTGAATCCCAAACTAAAAGAGGACTCCTAGTACCACCACGCAATTCCACCTTGCAAGGCTGGTTGCAGGATATGTTTGTTTTTAAGGAACTCCTGGGGCACAAGTTTCACCTTAGCAGGTCTCAGACCATGCACAATGCTCATTCAGAAAACCCCCTTGGGATCAAATGATTTTCCCTACCTCTGTCTTGAAGGTTCTCATAAACATCTGCATAGTGGTGTCTCAAAAAGCTCACACCGGAAGGAAACCTATTTGACTTCATGTCACACAGAAGTCTCTGCTGCTTATCTTTACCACATGTACTTTGCTAATACTTTGGAACTTGTGTTCTGAAGAAAATAGGTTGGGAACAGAGGACTGTGTCAAGGACAACCATAAATGATGCTCCTGGAAATACTCGATGCTTCATTTTGTCAAATTTTCAGGAAAAAAATTTAAAGTATTGAACACAGGTAAATTCTCTGTGGCAAAATTATGCCACCTGGCTATCTGATGTGTCTGGTGTGGTTACAAGGAACCATGTACACACAGATGATGTGTTTATAACCATCTGATGTACTTAGGCATAAATAGGTTGAGTTGTTTTGATGCTTTGCAAGGTATATTTCTTGGAAAACTAAGCTTCATTCTGCAGCAATGAATCTTTCCCTCTGACACTGCCCTTGTGTAGTAATCTATATAGAATGGGTTCCTACAGGTTGAGGGGAGGAACTAGAGAAGCCCCTTCCCCTCCCCTCCCAGTACCCCAGAGCAGCTGGTAGGTTTATTGCCTTCCTGGCTCTGGCTCTGTTCTGTCCATGCAACAAGATTGATGATCCTCATTCTCAAATGTGAAGATCCAGAGTGGGCCTTTGTCCTGCATCCCTGGAGAGTACACTGGCATCAACCACACTCATTAAAGAGGTAGCACAATTCAGGCCATCAGCGGGTGACAGTGACAGTGTGGAGGAGGCCACTCCACTGCCCTCACCCCTGTCAACCTCTATCAGGAGCTCCAGGCCCCCTAAATGATTCATGCAGAGCACTCAGTCCTGGAGCTCCCAGGGGCCTGACTTTTGCGAGACGGGGAGCCGAAGCCACTGCCGAAACAGCTTTACCCGCAGAGACACATTCAGGTAGAACTCCGAGACCTCGAGGTGCAGCCAAAGTGTCTGTGTGTGTGCACAAGCACTTGGGAGCACCCCCCGAGCCCCCAGGAGGAAGCTGACCAAAGTCCACTTTTGCAGGTTTAGCCTCTGGAGTCAGTCCACCTTGCTCCAAAGACAGGTTGCGCAACTGGGCACACCGTGAACGTCTCTCCCGTCGGCTTTCACCCTTTGTGTCACCGGTTTGGCTGAAATAGAAGCCAGGAGCCCCCGCAGGACTGAGCCATGATTCCAGACCCAGCCAAGCTTTGGAACACACAGCGAGCTGAATGAGCCAGCGTGCGGGCAACGCGGGAAAGTAATTGCTCTTCCCACTGGCACGGCTGCTCCTCTGCTTAGCATCTGAACGAGTTAATTTGAGACATGGTTTTCTGGGAAGAAACAGTGCTCCTCCCAGCACCCCTTGGATGCATGGGGAGAGATGCTCTTTCACCAGATAGAAACAGTAAATTATATTTGAAATCTATTTCTGTTGAAGGGAGAAAAATACTATTTTTTCCCCAGGATTCACTTTTTTTTTTTTTGGCCTGGTTGCACCATTTAATATCCACTTTTCAACAGCAGAAGCTCCCTTTGCTCACCTAGCATCAAAGGGAAGTTTTGCTAATCAACCAAGGTATGGTCTCATTAAATACAGAATTGCATAAAGAGGTTTACCCTTTGTCAATCCGGGGTTTCCAGGCACTGATCTCAGTAGCGTCTAAGTCAGACAAATTGGCTAGATGGATCCTGCTCCATAGACAGGATGCTTCATCTAGGGCCAATCAAGCGCAGATTGAGGTGTGATGTGCAGCAAGGGGAAGGAATCAGGCGGCCCACTATTTCCAGGCGAGGAGTTGGGTTTCAAGGAGCACAAACGCCTCTGCTCTCTACTGGCTTTATTACCTGCTAACCACCAAGGATCTTAAATCGTGAGCAGCAGGACCATCCCTGCTTCTGAGCAGCCCGTGGACAGCTGTGGGCCCAGCCAGAAGGGGCCAGGGAAATCTGATCTAGACATCGTGTCTCTGCTCTGTCCGCAGCCTGTCAAATCAGTATCTGACCCAATTAATTAAACACCACTGGGGAGAAGACCTCGATGTTTCTGGCAATGAGCGAGTGAGCAAGCTGTTTTCCAGAATTATTTTTCATAGCAAAGACCTAGAAAGTCAAGTCAGGAGTACAGGTGAGTACGCTGGCCTTAGTGTGGACCCATGAGGTGCAAAGTGATTGGGGACAAATGACTCTAACACCCTGAAACACAGTTTTCTCATCTATACTGGGATCATGAGAGAACCTGGCTGCTAGGTTCAAGGAGAGGGTTAAATGTGTTAATTCTCAAAGAAGCACTTTGTGCAGTAGTTTTTCTCACTGGAGAAAAGAGGCTGCTTTCAAGGGAAATGAGATCAACTCATCCTAGTTGTGGACAAATCACTGATAAAACACAGAGCTAAGAGGATCTAAACTAGATTTATTTTAGACACCAAAGCCCATGCCCCTTGTGCCATGTCACATCCCAGCAATCGTTGCATTCCTGTGCCTACCCTCCACTCAGATCTGCTGAGAAAGTCCAGTGAAATCTAACATACCATTTCTCTTCCCCAAAGCAGTTCAGACAGTGAACACTAACATTTGGGCTGACCATAAACAAATAAGATTCTCCAAGAAAAACTGTCGCAGCAGGTGGTGACAGTCCTGTTCCCATCTCTGTGCAATCCCCTGTGAACAGAATTGAGTTTTAGGATGCCTTCAACAATTCCTTCTTCTCTGTGACATCACAGCTTTGTATAGTTTTCTAGACTCTCGCCTCTCATTTCATGAGAACTGTGCATTTATATTGAGTCTCTCTGCCTTTGGATAGCAGCTCCTTGAAAGCAAGTCTAAGAACCTGATCGTGTTTGAACTTCCCGAACCTGACATAGCACCAAAGGTTTTCATGGTAGGTTTTGAGCAAACAGATGCTGGATGGATGGGTGGATGGATGCATGGATAGGTAATGGATGGATAAAGAAATCCATTCTTCGCTGAATCCACCAAAGAGGGCATTGCTTGCATAACTCCTGTCTAGCCACAGAAGAGAACCCATACAGGAAGACACTGGCCTGAAGAAACTGACCTAGCAAATCAGCATTTTCCGTACACTGGTATTCGCATTAGTATCTTCAGAGTTGCCGTTTTCTTTGGGCTTCTTTTGTAAGCCTTTTTTTCCATGTCAATCCTAAGCTCTCAGAGAATAAAAAGTACACTTAGTGTTATGTCCTGCACAACGATATGCTCGCATCTTGTTAAATCGCATTAAATTTATGGTCTAATGAGAGAGACAAAGTTAATTGGCAGGTAACTCATTCCCATTGATATACTTGCAAAAGTAGAATACTAGGATAGAAGGATGGAAATAAATTCCCTGTGAGCTGAGGGAATTTGGAGTAGGGGAGCCCGTGGTACTTACATAGCACAGTTGTCTCCAGACGAAGATAGTAAGTTGACCACCATACCATACTCACCAGTGTGCTCCCTTCCCTCAAGCCGGAATCCACATGGTTTCCATCCTCAAATGCCTGTACTTGTGCCCATATGCACTGACACAAAATCCCTTCCATGCTGCTAATTCCTAATTGCATGTGTAGCGTGTCCAGTTGGACATCTCTGCTAACACACAGCCATATGAAAATTCGCATTTTACTACTCTTTTGAGCGCTTGCTTTTCCCTCCTTCACGCAGGGGCCCAAGGTCAGTCTTGACTGCTACGCATCTTTCCGGCACGCGCCCACTTCACAGGATTTCCCTAGTCTGTTAGTGCGAGCTCCTATCCACCTTTTGCTCTCCTCATTCACCTGTTCAGTCTTTTTCTCCTCCACACACCTAGTGCTTCTCCTTTGCACAGTGGCCAGTGATTCTTTACTAAAGGGAAGCCAAGTCCACCGCCGTCTTGCTTGAAATGCTACTGGCTGTCATGCTCACGACCCACCTTGTTCCGCAACGAGGTCCTGCCCGGGCTGTGCCCTGCGCCCTCCACCCTCATCCCCAACCCACTTCTACTCAGCTAAATTCAGCACATTCTAACACTGCGTGAAGTACGAAGAATACAAATATGCATTTGCTTCTTGCTAACTGACGCTCTGGCTGAGGTAATAAGATATTTTAGAGCTTGAGGAGATCACCTGGCCCAACCTCTTCAGCCCAGAGAAGGAAAGTGATTTTCTTAAGGTTACACAGAAAGATAAGAAGCCACATCCCTGTCTAGTTAGCTAGTCCTCTTTTCACTGTGGTTTTTTTCCATGAACTGTGAATAAAATATACTGTAAATGTTTAAATTATTTTTAAAAAAATATTACAATAAGACTCATTGACACCAGTCCTCCTCAAAGATTCCCCCTTGCTTTGAACACACTTACCCTCCTTGCTGCTTACTGAAGCCATTCTGCAAGTCTTCTTTTATGAGTGTCTTCTTGAGGTGTGACTTTAAAAAAATACAGTGAATGCTGCCACTGAGCACCATCCAGCAGAAAGGCAGCCTCCTGAACCCAGCACGCTGCATTCTCCCCCACTTATTCATCAGCTCTGGTGCTGTGCAGCTTGTGGCTCCTCCGAAATCTAGATGACCCCGAAGAGAAATGTTTTCTATCCATTCAGGACATCAAGGCAACCAGCAGAATACAATTAAACTACGCACCCAAAAAAGGCCTTCTGGAAGCTATTGACTGAGATTAATGAATAAAACAGGTCTCCACATTTATAGGTTTCCTAGTGTGTGGCAGCAGAAAAAAATAGAAGACAGAGACATAAACAACAGAAATTGGGAAAGCTGGAATGCACTGAGTAGAAGTCGTAGCACTGAGAAGCCTGGCTGGAGGGTCACCAGTGATGGTGACAATTGTGATACATTACAGGGCTCTATTTTATAGTCTGCATTTCCATCCAATATATTCATTTATTCCCCACAATGTCATCTGTAATATTTATTTCCCCTTTACTCAAGGAGGATGAAAGAGAGGCCCCAAAAGGCGGAAGTCCCAGCTCCCGAGTCTGCCCTACATTGAGGTGACATATTTCACTACAGGGTTAAGAGGCAAATCCAAAGTCCTGTGTTGACCTTTATTTCCTAACAAGTCATAGCCTCATTTTATTGGATGCTTTCAAAGACATTTCTACAAAATTTTCCAGGGTTGAATTCTTTTCCTGGAATTTTCTTCAAAAGGACATTTTGTAATTATTCAGTTCTAAAGCTAACATCAGTCTGCTCTGTGCCTAGAATCTGATTTTCATGAAATGTCTCCTTTAAACTTGTTCCCTCTAAGTTAATAATTAAAATTCACACCACACAATCTGCATGGTGTGTTAGTTTATATTGCCCAATAATTGAAATCCGCAGGTAGAATTTGAACTATACAAGGCTTCCAGATGTGTATCTTCTTCTTTTTAGGAAACCAATGGTTGTTTGGAAAACTTATCACCAGAGTGGTTGTTAGAGATAAGCCAGTCCAGGCCCTTCAGTGACATGCTGAAACTAAGGTAGCAAAGAGCTTAGTGATCTCGTCAAGGTCTCAAAGCATTACATTGTGTTCATTCATTTCTATTGCATCCACATGCCCTCTGTATAAAATCATGAAATACAATTCATCAGCTATTACTCAGTTTAATGCCTTCATTTTGTAAAGGAGGAAATGGAGGTTCAGAGTTTCTAAGTAGACAAGCTGAACTCCAGCGCTGAGGACCTGTTTAAGTTTTTCACATATAAGTAACGCAATTACCAAGTCGAGCCATAGCGCAGCCTCCGCGTTGCCACTGACAGTTGAAATGGAGGCAGGATCCTCACACAGCCGGGAGGTAACAGAGTCAGGATCCAACCCCAGGGATGTGATTTCTAAGCCTAACCAACATTCCCACTGTAACCCACTTGTTAGTTAAGTACAACCTTCAAATGCTTAACAAATTTGAACATCATTTTATAAATAATTAAAATACACCAAGGTATTTTTTCCATCTCAAAAAACAAAAAGGAAGATTTAATTCCTTTATTTTAAACTCAATCTTGCAACAGACTTTTGAAGATTATCAATAAGTTTTAGTGACTGTCAGTGAGAAAGTGTTATAAAGTCTTACCAAGTGATGTCCAAGTCATACAACTTCGTATTTTATTCCAAATGAATGACTATTAAGCTACATATCTTTATTGACAGTTGCTTCACACTTCCAATGGAAAGTAAATCACATCATGAAAAGCCTCTGAACATCTGTGGATATCACACTCCTGCTTCCTGTTTGAGAAAATGATACAACAAATAATAATTGTTGATATCCAATCTGTGTAGATGCATTATAATTTTTGTATGTTCATAATACAAGCATATCATACACTGTAGAGAGATTTTCCCCTAACATGTAATTAAGACACTTCCTAAATGTACACTTGAATCTCGGTTCTGGGACATAGAGAAATATCTCTTCTGGAATGAACATCTTTCAATGATTTCATTCAAATTGAAAAGGCAGAACAGAATATATTCTGCATGTCATCTCTATAAATGGTATAGCCATGGTCTCCTTTTTTTTTTTTTTGAATATTGAAAAGTCACTACATCCTAAGTGATCAGGACAAAGACCAAATTCATCTCTATACAAGCTGCATTACATCTGATAAGCCAGTGGCAGGACAATTCAAACAGGAAGACATTGCAAAGCTCATCCCAAGCAAAGATCTGCAGCTAAACGTTTTTAAATACATATGGCTTAAAAACTGGGTGTTCATCCTCACTACAGTGCAAGTAAAGCTCAAGGAGTCCATGAGCCAGAACTGTCAAAGAGAACAGAGCGGATCCACAGGGAAAGGGGACAATACCTCCTCACACTCATGTTCAGCCACCTCAGGTGGCCATAGTGAGAATTGTGACCCACAGGGCACCTGCTGACAGTCACTAAACTTTATTGATAATCTTCCAGGCCGGGCTGGGTGTGTAATACTGAAAAGGACGCAGTGTGCTCCAGGTGACTGGCTCTGAAACATTTCATCAGTGCTGATACCAGGCAAGGAAACCAAACAATAGAACCCAAGCCAAATGGACAGTAAAGTCACTCAATTCATAGGCACATATTGTGCTTTAGACAGGATGGAAAACTACAGAACTTGAGCTTTGGTCTCTTTAGCTCAGCTCACTGGAGACTAAAGCCCGATCATCTATTGGGATCACCTGAAGTGCTCACCGTCTTCCTGTCAGAAGTCTTCTGTCCTGCAGTCTTCAGCAACCATGGTGGCCCCACGCTTTCTCTGCCCTTCCTGGTGTGCCATCATTCCCCCTGCCTCACTCAGTACCAGCTGATGGTCTCACTGGTCCCTCCTTGGTCACACTATTCATTCTTGAGGGCTGGGAAAATACAGTCTGATAGATATCGTGTTAAAAGTAGCATGGTTTTAGCGACAGACTAACTATTCACAGTCACAGGCTGGTTTACTATTTTATTTTTAAAAGATACTGCTAAAATACCTGTAGATATTAATGAAGAAAAAAATTTTAAATCTCTCTCCTATAAAAAACAAAATTTCATAACATAATTAGAGAATAACAATAGTTGTATCCTGCGTACCATAATCCTAAAAGAATGGCCAAAATGCTACTCAGAGTACAAGTCATAGACAAAGTTTGGCCACTTTCTCTGCCTTTCTTTCTGAACCTCACTTTAGCACCTCTAAAGCAGAGGTGATGTCAAGCCCGAGCTGAGGGTTGCCGTGGAAGTGAGGTGATGGGGGACATAGGGATTATCAGAGCGGCCGGCACAAGGTGAAAACCCAACAGTGAGTGAAGCCCCAAGTCACATCCCCAGACCTGCACGGCATTTAACTCCTCTGACAACTTTTTGTGGCATCAATATTGTCCTCATCTGGTCAGGAAGAAACTGAGGCACGAGGAGGTATCAAACATGGCCAAGGTGCCCTCACCAGGAATGACAGAGCCAGGAATCACTGGCAGACTGTCTCAGGTGAGTCACGTGCCCAGTACGCCTGCGGGATGCCTGAGTCCGGGCTCTTCTCCACCAAGCCACCCCATGCTGATGCCAAATGCAACTGGGTGGCCCGTGGGGAGGCCTCACGGGGCTCTCTTGGAACTCAGGTGCCATGAGACCCTGCCACTGCCATGTGCATTTGACAACGAGGAGCCTGTGACCTGTCACTACTCCCCGAAGGGGAGCAGGGCCCCTGGTTTTCCAGTGGGCAGTGTTTGAGGCCAGCGCTAAAAATATCGCCCTCGGCCTTTTAGTTATAGCCTCCCCCATCTGAGGGGATCACCACACCGCGGGCGGCTGCGTCCTGGACTCTGCCGAGGGCTCTTTGGCTAAGACAGCACATGCTGCCCCGTGACTGTTCAGTAAAGGCGAATGAGAGACCCATTTCTATGAAGATTTATTGGAGGACAGGGGATGTGGCTCAGTGGTAGAGCAGGGCCTGGTAGGCCTGAGGCCCTTGAGTTCAAATTCCAGCACTTTTGCGCGCACACACACACACATACACACACACACCAGACCGCCACACTCTGCTTAATAATAGAATGACAACTCGCAAGCCTAATACGTGATAAATGCCTATAATCCCAGATACAGAGGCAGGAGTTTGAGGCCAGTCTATACAGTGTAATCAGATCTCATCTCAAAACAAAATGAAACCAAAAAGTGATTCGCAAGGTTGGGGCAAGAAAGACATTTGCTGGCACAGTGGTCCTCTGGAGTTCAGCGTGGTACCTCGGTTCTGAGATGAAACGGGCCTCCATAAAGAAAAGGGCAGAGAGCTCGCCACGTTCTGAAGCGGGACAAAGCCTTCGACTGCGCTCACCTGAAGAAACCTCTCCAGAGGGAAAACCGACCGCTAGCCAGCCTCCGTGCCACCTTCCCTGTCTCCCCGCTTCCAAAGGGCCGAGGAAAGGAGGGAGCCCCCTGGATCTGTCCGAGTAGTCTTTGGAGACAAAGTTTGAGAAACACAAAAGCAGCCTCAGAAAGAGAAAAGCAATAGCTGTCAAAGCACAAGACTGTCACTGCCTGGGGCAAACCCAGGAGCCCTGCTGAAAAACTGACCCTTTTACAAGTAATCAGATATTAAGACTCCTTTAAGAAGCACAGACGAGTTAAATTCATCACTGTGATTTAATTGTGTAGGTTATGAAAGAGCTGTTCGCCTGCCCTCCTTCCCGGCGCTGCTTCTGCGTATTAAAGTCAGACTAATCAGATTGAGGATTCCGAGAGAACGGTATTAGTCATCTGCATCCCTTTTAATTTGTGTAATGGCCTTGTGTGTGCGTGTGCACACGTGTGTGTGTGTGTGTGTGTGTGTGTGTGTGTGTGTGTGTGTTCGGACTAGCTGTACATCGTTTAGTCTCACAACGACATGTAAATAAAGAGGGGAGAGGAGACCTTTACAGAACAGAATAAAGCGTGCCTCTTTCTAAAGTTGCATTTGAGTAATTCAGGAGATGGACTGCAAGCCGCGGGCTTATTATTTCCACTGAGCGGTCTCCAGACTCGCGAGAAGAGAGGAGGCAAAGAAAGGAAGGAAGGAAGGAAGAAAAGCAGTCTGAATTTACACTCACCGCTTCAAAAGCCCTTTTGTGCTCGGCCAACTTCTCCCGGCTGAAGATGCGGTATATGCCAAAAAGTCGCCTGGAAGAAAGCACACGACCAAAGTAGAAAGCAGCCCATGAAGGGCTCCTCTTCTGGCCAGCCCACCTTCTTTTCATAATTTTTCTTGCACATAAAAACACATTTTTTAGAAAGTGGAACTCACTCCAGGCCTTAGAAATGCTCCCCAGCATTAGCAAATGAGTCACCTCGTTAGTGGCGTTTGGAGCTCAGTTTTGGCTGTTTGGGCCAATTGTGGCTTCACCTGGCTCGTGGACTCAGAATAGGGGTCACTTAGCATGGACGGCCCGTCGGGCGCGCGGCCCTCGGAGGGGAGACGGCGCTGTGAGAATGGCTGTGTTGTTTGGGTGGACGCTGTTGTCGGCTGTGCTTTCACATTCAGACTCTCTGTCCATTCAGCCAGAGAGGCCACGTGTCCTGGGCCCAGGAAGGACTGAAGCTTCACGGCCACTTGGCTAAACTCGCCTTTTCATCCATGGGACTCTCTGAACGGGGGCAGCTGAAAGAATTCTCCCCACCGTGAATGCTTCCCCGTGTTTATATCTTCACCAGGGTGGTAAAACAGCAGCATAAGCTGTGGGGTGTGTGGGGAAAAGAAAAGAAGAAAAACTAGGGGTGAACAAAGAGTGTTCAGCCACCTCTTCCACCACGGGCTGCGTGGGCACCTGCTGAAAAACACAAGTCCAGTCAAACGGCCGGTGCAATGTCTGGATCTCTGTGCTGCCAACAGGGTGGCTTTTCCCATGAAGTGATCGGTTGTTTTAAGTAATTATGCCATCGGTGGATCATCAAAGCCTGTGTTTCTCTCTAGTTCCTTCCTGGACACCTGCTTTTCCTGGTCCATTCTAATATTAATTAGTATCTCCAACCTTGGGGTGGGCGGTTCAGTGTAGTTTATAGCAAATATTTTATTGAACACGTGTTGTGTGCAAAGTGTGCCTTTAGCTCCCAGAGACAGGGAGGGAGAGAGGCGAAGGCTGCCACCGAGAAGCTAGAGATTTAATAGGAGACAGACGGCATTTCGAGCCAGTGCCAAGAATAGCAGCCCAGAGTGGCTTAGGACAACTGGGAAGGAAACTTACACCCAGCCAAGGGCTCTCAGCACTGATTCTTCAAAGAGGCATGGACTGGGATGATTTCCAAGGGATGTGGGGGGAAATATCAGTTAGTAAAGAGTGAGAAAAGAGCATCAGGAAAAAGAAACTGTGATGAAAAGTGGGATTTGGTCAGGCATAGTGGCAGATGCCTATCATCTTAGTACTCAGGAGGCTGAAGCAGGAGGGTTGCCATGAGTTTGGGACCATCCTGGCCTACATAGTAAGACCCTGCCTCAAAAAAGTAAAAAGGAAAGAAAGAAAGGTGGAGTTAGCATTTCAGTAGAATTGGAATGGAAGATGTGAGGCAGACAGGGAGAATGAAAACAAGGGACACACTCGGGAGGGTCTGGCCACCACGTTTTGGCGTCCATGCTTCATTTTAAGGCCAACACCAAGGCGAAATCAGGGGTGGGAGAAGGGGAGATCTAAATTCAGTTTGGTCTTCGTGAAAAAGCTTGAAGCCTGGCAGTGAGGGAGCGGTTCACAAGTCACGGCGGCCGCTCAAGGAAGGGAGACTGGAATTCTGAGTGCAGCTTTTAAGGAGAGGCCGGGGGTGGAGGCAAGGAAGGAGGTGGGCGCTGGTCAGGCAACATGGGCAGAACTGGGAGGGTGAGGAGAGAGGAGCGGACAAGCGACAGACACAGGGTGGTGGCGGCGCTGTCGGGCAGAAGAAGACATGGAGGAAAGATGGGGACAGGAAATCAAGTGGGCAGGGAACACACGTGTCTCTGGGTCAGTGGGTCAGTGTGGGGAGGTGGTCAGACTCGGGCGAGGAGCCCCCGAAGCCTCCCAGGTAAACCACACGTTCCTGGGGGATCTGATGTCTCCTTCCGGGAGCCAAAAACTTATTCTTGATGAAGGGAGTGGGCAAAAAATTCTTCAACACTGCAGTACTTTCTGGCTCTTCAAAGTGTCATAGTCTTCCTTAGGAGTTTCAAGGTAAGCAGGGGAGAAGTTAGCTAGAAAGAAGGAAAAGGTGTCCAGACACCTACCTTCCACAGGCATAGAAATAATGCGCAAAAGGGGAAGAGTCACAGACTCAAGCCATGGCTCTCTGGTTGAGTGTAAAAAGAAGACAAGGTGTAGATTTCACTGGGTGAAATGGAGTTTGGAACAGAATCTGAGTTGCACAAAAACCTCCTGGACCTAGTGTACCAGGGTCCTCTTGTGCCGGGGCCAGCCCACTTACTAACATTCCGATTCCAGGACTTGCAGGTTCAGAATTCTACGTCAGTTGAACCCAGGGATCAGATCTAAAATAAACAAATTACTCACCTCTCATGCCCTGTCCTAATTAAAAGTGTGTGTATCTGAGATTGTGTTAGAAAGTAATCTCCTCCTAATGGATATGAAATTAGACAGAGCAGAGGCAGGGGGAGAGCTCCAGGATCTTGGGAATAGGGGTCTCGCTTTTCAAATCTTAGAAAATGAGAACACATCATCCCACAAAGAGAGAGGGAAAAGACAGGGGCGGGGGAGCTCGGGCAATGCTGCTGTCATTGACTTGAAACACCAGTGATCCCAGTGAATCCGCGGGAGACGGGTCCTCGCGGGGTATCGGAGAAGACAGTTCTCTGGACCCCCTGGATGTCCCAGCATGATCTTCCCCATGCATCCAGCAACTAAATTCAGGACCATTAAAAACTCAGCAACTAAACAGCATTTATGGAGGTTTCCTGAAAGATCCACCACTGATCCACACGTCTGCCCCTCTGCACTGCACACTGGGACACAATACTCAACCCGCACGATTCAGAGGAGGAGAGGGGTGAGTTGCTTATGGTTTCTGTTCCTGCTCGGCTGGCTCCAAGGTGGGGACCTCATGGTGGAAGGATCTGCTGGAACAAAGCCACAAGATAGAGCGAGGGAAGAGCGCCGGGCAGAAGGCGCCCTAGACCCAAGGCCACTCTCCCGTGACCCACCAAGACACATCACAAAGGGAGCCCCATCCAACCCCAGGCAGACCCCAAAACCTGTCACACTGAACCTCCACCCACACTGCCGCACCCTCCATGAAGCTGCCGCTCAGATCTTACCCTCCTGCCCTGCGCTGGTCGCGTGGGTGGGTGAAGCACTAAAACGCACTTAGTAGAGGGCCAGGCTGACTTTGGGGGAATTCCGTGGCTCATATGGAGTTTCCTGGGAAGAAAACCCTTCCCGTGCAGTCCCCACGTCATTTGGAAGACTGCCGCTGAGTGCCTCCATGACTGGCTCTCTCCGTAGGTGGTGAGGGAGGCTAGCAGGGCTCCCCTCCTGTTATTTGTTCTAATCTGAGGAACCCTGAGAACTGCATGTCTCTCCTTCCTTCGTTTAGGCTGCTAGAACAACAGGAGCCAGAGCTGCTCACCAACAGTGGGTAGAGGAAGTCAGTACCAGGTGTCGGTGTTACCCTCCTTCTCAGCGCAGTTTAACACTGTCCACTCCGCAGGAAGAGTACCGTGCTCTCTTTCTACCGCTGCGTTCACTGGAGTGGGCTTTTAAACGCCCAGGAACTTTTCCTTTGCTTTCACAAATTGGCTGACTGCTTGCTGTGAAAGCCCTGACTCTCAGCCTCCCTTGGCTTTTGGCATGTCTTACCCACCAAGCTTAATCACTTTTAGCTTTTGAAGGAAAGTGAGACATGCGTCACTTCGGGTCATCGTGAGGTTATTTATTGGTCTCATTTCTCTATTGTTGTGTCCCAAGGAAGAGGGAAGCCTGAGGGAACAGAGACAGGGGAACAGTCACAATGCACAGGTTTATTGATAAGCTCTCTTTTCTATATTGGTGTGGTATTTGGTGCCCCAAAATAATTACAGAAGTAACATCAAAGGCCATTGATCACGTGGCTCAGTGATAGAGCAGGTGCCTAGCATGCAGAAGGCCCTGGGTTCAATTCCTAGCACCCCTACCATCCCCTCCCCTCCAACCCACACAACACACACAACCATTGATTACAGAGACTTGTAGCATATACACCAATGACACAAAAACCTCGCAATATTGATAGAATTCTCTAATGGTGATACAGAGACACAAAGAGAGTACATGTTGTTGGACAAGTGATGTGGATACGTTTTCTTAACACAAGAGGACTACAAACCTTAGGTTTGTTCATAAAAAATAGAATTTGTGCTACAGAGAGACAAAGGGCATTTCCCTCGCTGTGATCATGTTTTCCTGCTAAGAATGGAATTTTAGCATAACTTCAGCAGTTCTCCCATCAACCCGTTTTGAGATTCAGCTTAGCTTGTAGTAAGAATTGGTTTCTATGACCACAGCATCTAAGACTTTAATCCTGGACATGTTCACTGTTAGGAGAAGATTCCTTAACTTCTCTGGGCTACAATTTTCTTGTCTATAAAAACAAGAACTGTACAAATCCTACAGAGTTTTAGGAGAATTAAATGATGTAATCTGTAAATTTATTCCAAAATCCAACTTAAACTAACGTGAGGTTCTTAATAAATGCTGTCTAACTAGCAGCCCTTCACAACAACAATAAGGCAGAGTGTTCTTGGCCAGGTTTAGGCTTTTCACCCTGACAGGTTTGACTTGTCCTCATGCGCAACTCTAGACAAATTAAGAGTAGGGCAAAAGCTGCCTAGAGTATTCATTCCTCTAGGATTTTAGGGTCTAAAATGTGATAAATTATTTTATTGTTGTGAGGTACAGTAAATCTTTCTTATAACAAATCACAATCTAAAATACAAGGAAACATCTGAGAAACATGACGAGCACCCGACATTACAGTGGAAAGAAGAGAGGACTTAACGTTCGTGGCTTCATCTGCCCCTTAACTGCAGAGTTTTCTTCTTTTAATTAAGAAAACAATACAGCCTGTCTTCCTCTCCAATAAGAATGGGGAGAGCAGATCAGGTAGTTACTCAAAAGCCCTGTGTGCCCCAGGGTCCTGGATCTCAGATATGCATGTATGTTACCTCTACGAATTCACTGCAATATCTCCTACTTCGTCCTTGTGTTTAAAGAAATTGTCCTGCTTTCTCCAAAAGTACATTCGATGTTATTGTTTTTTATCTTTTAATCAATTGCATCCATATCTATAATAGCCAATCAACATACAGTCTTGATGTCCCCATAATGAGATAATAAGAGTTTCTGCCACTTAGATTAGGCCGTGTGCATTGCCTAAGACTTAAATATAGTGAAAAATCATGTCCGGTTCCACACAAGCCAAAGCCAAATTGTCTAGAGGAGAGATGAGATTCTAAACCCTTAACTTCTTGACTAAAGCCATCACTGGATGGTGGAGCCAGTCACAGGAGAAAAACACAAAGAAAACTATTTTTATTATTGAATAGATTTTGAAATGATACCAAAAGACAGCTCCTGGTTAAGGGAAACAAGTATATAGAATCACATAGAAATAACAGACTGTCCTAATACCTATAACTCTAATAACAGACATGGTAACCTTCCCAGAACATTTCCTCAAGCCCATTTCCTGATCTCCTCTATCAAGAAGAGACAAGCTCAAGAAGGAAGTAATATTGACTCTCCAAATCTGTGGGTTCCACATCTGTAAGTTCAACTAACCACAGATTTTAATTACTGGAAAATCTGTATCCATACTGAGCATGAACACGTCCTGATATAATCTAACACTATGTACATAGCATTTATATCATTTTAAATACCCTATTTATATCATTGTAAATACCCTAGAGATGATTAGAAACACAGGCATACCTGGTTTTATTGGGTTTCTCTATTTGTACTTTTTAAGCATTGTTGTTGTTTGTTCTGTTTGTCTAGAGTGTATGGTCTTTTAGTATCAGTGGGCATGGGGAAAAATAGTGGGAGAGCAGCTGATGAATAATTGCTATTTAAGTATTTCTGTTACCTAAACTCAGGGAAGCCCAAGAAGTTAACAGTGTAGCAGAGATTGTCATTGTCATCTTCTGGATGGAATTTGCTTCCACATTTGTCTCTTACTTATGTAGTATTCACTAGCTACCCTGGAATGACACTACTCACCACATATACCATTTATTTACTTGAATGTGTCCTTTGTCATAAAGAAATGGACTTGAGGGACCATCTAAAGCTACATATAATCATGCCAACTTATTCAAAAGACAAAGGAAAATATGAAACTGAGTGTGGTGACATGAATTTAGCACTTAAAGAGTCCTCCTGGATTGTCCCAATTATTGGATTAGTTAAAATAGGTTGAGTTGGTTTTTTTCTAAATGAAAAACAAGAATCCCTATTAAAACATAGACCAAAAGATAACCAAGTAAGAAATATAAGACAGTCACAGGGCTAATGTTAACATGCAAAATATATTTACTTCTTGAGGGAGATCACTGATTTCAGTATGAGCTTTTTAACAACCAGTACAACGACTGACATATGAACAATTTTTGAGTTCTTAGTGTCTATAGTCTAAAATAAGGCAGAAACTCAGGGGAAAAAACTACCCCTAGAGTCAAGAACCTAACAGGAGTATTTTTGGGGTTCTCAAAAAGAAAGCATTAGTGAGAGGCAGCAGCAAGATAGCAGAATAAGAATTTCTACCATAGCCCCTTCACAAAAATCCTAGTGTAACAGCCATCCGTATACTTAAATGCCTTTGCAAGGGCTCCAAAATCCACATGAGGTATCACAGCATGCAGATGGGGCACAGAAACCAGAAAAGTGCATTGAAAACAGTAGGATGGACAGTTTCACCCTACCCACAGCATCCCTCCCATAACTCTGTACAACTCAGGGCTGAGAGAATAACCTTCTGGGATCTCTTCTGTGGAAGCAACAATAGTGAGGTGAGCATGCAGATTTTCTGTGGGTGCAAACTCCAACCTATGCCAGTATTCCAGGTATCATGCTTGCCACAGTGAGCCTCAATATCGGGGCAACCCTGTGGACCTCAGCAACAGGCAGGATTTGAGATCTGATTGCTCATGGATCTCAGTAGCATTTCTACTCACAATCCAAATCTTTAAAGAGGACAACTAGGAAAGATTTTTTTCTTGTTGAAGTGAGTCTGCAAATGTTGGGAAAGGTTAACTACCTGTTCTGTAACATACAGACACCAAAGCTAGCCTACAGGAATCATGAAGGTTAGAGAAAGTGGCACTATGAAGAAAGCAAAAGAAAACACTAATACCTAACTGTCTTAGTTACCTTTCTCTCATGCCTGAGACAAAATACACAATACCCAGTGTTAAAGGAGGAAAAGTCTATTTAATTCACAGTTTGTGGAGATGTAAGACCATAATCAGCTGGCTCCAAGGCAGGGTGCCATAGCAGAGGGGCAACAGTTAATGGTGTAGAAGATACAAAAGCAACAAGAGCCAAAAGGGAAGAGCAAGTCCCTTTTCCTCCCTTACACTGCATTCAGGCTGCCCATTCCAGGGTGAGTGGAGCATTCACACCCCCAATCTTAGCACTAGCAATGAACCAGTCACAAACTCTAGATTCAGCTGCCCCCAAAAGCCTACTCCCTATAACCACATGAGGCTTTGGGGGAACCTCCAGACACAAACCATGCCACTAACCCTACAGAAATGAAGATGTAAATCCTGCCTAGCAAAGTATTCAAAGTAATCATCATGAAGAAGTTCATAGTTCAAGATACTACCAGTTAGATAACTAAACAAAATCACCAAAAGAATATAACCACAAAATTAGTTGTTCAAGGAAGGGATAGAAACTATGACAATAACCACATTAAAAACTCTGGAGCTAAAGAGTGTAATGACTAAACTAAAAAGTTTCATGGAGAGACTCAATAGCAGTCTTGGTCAAACAGAAGAATCAATTCAAAGACAGGTGCTTTGAAATCATCCAGTCAGAGGAACAACAGCAATAGAAAAAACAAATGAGGGAAGCACTTACAGGACTTACAGGGCTGCAGAAATACCATCAGGAAAATAAAAAGTAGACAGGACACAAAGTTTATTTAAAGAAACAATGACTGAAAACTTTCCAAATCTGGAGAGGAAAGTAGATGTACAATTTTAGAAAACTCAAATGACCTTAAATAGATTGAGTTTAGAAGATAAAATAAAATTAAATCATAAAAATTGAATACTGTGATAAACTCTGTGATTGAGGGTATATCCAAAGAATTTGAAATCAGGATCTTGTTGAGATATCTGCATTTTCATGGAACCTGTAGCACTATCTGCAATAGCAAAGAAATGAAAGCCATCAAATGTTCACTGAGGGCTGGATGGATAAAGAACACATGGTCTGGGCTGGGGAATTAGCTCAAGGTCCAGGGATTTAGCTCAGTGGCACAAGCACCTGCCTGGCAGCATGAGGTAGTGTGTTTGACTCCAGTACCAAATACCCCCTCAAAAAAAAACATACACACACAAAACAAAAACAAATAAAAAAAACACATGGTCTATACACATGGCATATTTTTCAGCCTTTAAAAAGGAGAAATTCTGTCACCTTTTTCAATGTAGGATTGCACCTACTTTTGTAATTTCCTCTGCATTTTCCCTGTATTTGGAAAAGGAAGTTATTGTCAAAGTTAAATAAGTTGACATTATTAAAACGTGTGGAGACTTGAGCAGTTAAAACTCATAATTACTCTACAAAGTACTTCCTCTCTGGTTTAATTAATTGGAAGACAAGGTTTATTTGTGTCTTTTCAGATGGAATCTATGGGGATATTTACAAGCTATGGTTGAAAACTACAGTGAGTGCTTAAATGTTTTTTACAAAATTATTATAATAAAACACACATGGCCATAATCCCCCTCAAAATCCTCTTTCCCCTTCCTTTGAGCACACTTAATCCACCATTCTTGCCCCTTTCTGGAGCAGTTCTAGTAGTCCTCTTCATGACTATCTTTAGCTGCACTGCCAAGGCTGCCTTGATGTACTAAATTGATCCAACACATTTACCTTTCCTAGTCATTTTGATTTTGGGGGTGTTACATTGTACCAGAAGTGCCAGATCTGGTGAATAAAGTGGACAAAGATACATTTTCATATTTTTATGAGCCTGTCTTTAGTTGGATGGCATTCAATGTACTTTTTCTTTAATCACACCTGCTAATGACAGGAAAACGGACTGCCAGAACTGCTTCTGAAAGCCACATGAACAGGAATCGAATAACCTTAATGCACATAAGCATTAAATACTTTAAACACAAGATAAGATTAATAATATTGACAAGAATGAAAGTAAAGAGATTTAAAAGAGGAAGGCAGAAGAAAGAGAAAGATTTTTTAAAAAGAAGCAAGCTGTATTATGTATATGCACTGACTCTTCCCACATGATTGTAAACCTGTGGAACTGTACTAACAAAAAAGATAAAAAGAAAGTGCTAAGAGTAAATGTGTCCTAAGTGAGGCCAAGTACAAACAATGTTAATTGCAATCTTTCTTTTGCTGTAATAAGTTTTGTTGTTGTTTTTTGGGGGGTACCGGGGATCAAACTCACAACCTTGTGCTAACCAAGCAGGTGCTTACACTGCTGAGCTAAATCCCCAGCCCTAGTGTAATGAGTTTTTAAATATCTACTTTATTTTACTGTATTTTTATCACATTTTACAGATGAAAATCAGCAACAGGAATATCTTAGTACAATGACAAATTTAATTTGACAAATATAAGAACATGAAAATTTCTGTTGTGGTCAGTCAAGAAATAGTACTGAGTATCTGGTTAGTGACCAAAGGCAGGGCACAATTGCCTGCTATCAGTCTTCCCTTTAGGCTGTAGCACAGGTAAGTGTAACTCAGTATCCTCTGAAGGACTGAGACACATCCCTAGAAAATGTGTGCATCTAACGCTTGAAACTACAGATTGACAAAGGGGTGGAAGGGAAGAGCAGTGACTTATTTTTTGGTTGGAAGGACATTATCAGGAAATAAACCAAGCCTCAGGGTCAGATAAGACAGCCTTGCCCTGTTAGCTACATCATCCATGATAACAAAATCACTCTTTCAGTGGCAAGAAGCCAAGTCCAATTCTATCTCTGCTAACACAGCTCCAGACACCCAAAGTCCATGCGTACATACTTAGTCCTGGAGATGCTTAAAAGAAGGGAATTAGAACTTTGGAATATTTTAGGATCAAATAGCCTTATGAATGTCCAATGATACAAACTTTATAGAATTGCAGGAGGCTTTTCTGTATGGAATACAGCTCTTAAAAGTTGACAGATAGACCCTAAAACTCTCAACTTCTTTAAAAAATCCCATGTTAAAACTATCAGTCTATGAATTCATTAAAGGGTTTTAGGGTCTGTTTATTTTTCCAGTTTATAACTAACAGGTTTTCTTTGCTGTTTCCTAATAAAAGTTCATGTCTTTTTTTTTCTTTGAAGTATTGCAATGATTATATCATTGAATGAAAAGGGATTTCAACTTCGAAGAGTTAGCTAAATTTACATGTCATTTATGTTTCGAGTTGATTTTTTTCCTTAAATAACTTCATTTCCTGGTGGATTCAAAGGTAAAACCAAAAAGCACTTGAAATTAAAATAAGTGTAAACTTATAAAGAAAATCATTTCTCTTTTCAAACAAGCAAAGTGCTTCTATAGCAAAGAATAGCTCAGGATACCTTCTCAATACAGAACTGAATGACACAGTCTATTTCCCAAAATCACTAAATCTTTTCTGCTTTTTCAAGTTTAAACTCACCCTATAGGCAGTAACCAACAGAAAAAAATAGTGACAAATTAATTGTTTAAAGTCAAAAACTTCTGAGACATGGCAAAGAGCATTGAAAACACAGCAGCAGCCAGGTGTGGTGGTGCATGCCTGTAATCCCAGCACTTGAGAGGCTGAGGCAGGAGGATTGCCATGAGTTTGAGGCCAGCCTGGGCTAAACAGTGAGTTCAAGATCAGCCTGAACTGCATAGCGAGACCCTGACTCAACAAAGTCGATACAACAGTGCTGCCAGCATCCTCCTCTTCGTTCTCCACACACCACTCCCAGCTCCTGGAAAGATCATCTACTGAGGGATATGGGAATGACCTGGGCCATGGGGCACTTCTCCATCCCAGGCCAGGCCCTCCTGGGCTTTAGCAAGTGCCAAGACTCTGTCGGTGGGCTGCTGTGGGTTGCCAGGCCCAGCTTCACTGGCCTTCAGCAATGGCCAAGGCTGGCCCATCTCCAGCCCCCCACATCACCACCCAGCTTCTCTGCTCATTCGCCTTCCTGATTCCCTTACAGGAGCGTCTCCTGAGAGTACCCCAAGAAACATCCTGCCTGCCGCATTCCATCTTAGAGTCCGTTTGCAGGGAAGTCTGAAGCAGCCTCTACCCGGGAAGCTGAGGGACATGGCAGGGCCTCTGGCTACTACCACATGGGCTGGTATAGCTGCATCCTGTGTGGAGCTGTCAGAAAAAGCACTGTTTCTGAACCGCTTGGTGATTAACAGGCATTATTTCTATAATACATTTGTCTTTTGGATCTTACAACTGTTACATTTCACACAGTAAGAGGAATTAAAAAGTGACTTCCATTCCACATGGAGCAAGCAACTGGTTTTTTATTTAGATGAGGTGCAGTACGTGGAAGCAGCTCCCGTAGCTGCTTTGTCCTTTCTCCCTTCCCACAGCTATTACTCAGCTGTGATATATGCACACCTTTCTGCCAGCCACGGTGGCATTCACCTTCATGACGGTCCTGGGCTTCCTCAGCGCCAGGCCTCCGCAGCAGGACTGGACAGCATCGATGGTCTCTGTACTTCAGGTGCTGAAGGTGCTGAGGGTGCTGAGGCTGATCGCTGTGCCCCATGCATGCCAACTTCCTCCGTGCAGCATTCTTACCTCAGCCCCACAGAGGGAAAGCTTTGCTCAGTGACACGGTTTGGTCATGGAACTGTGGGTCTGAGTGACAGGCGCTTCCTCAGAGCAGGGGTTTTAAGAGTCATCACATGACTTGTTACTGCCCCACTTCCCTCTACTGGGTGAAGAGCAATAATCCAGGTAGAGTTTGCTGCAGCCACCTGGGTCCTGGAGGGAAGTGGCACAGAGCTCAGCTGATCCACTATGGACAGACACCATGATCAGAAAATCAGCTTTTGTTGCCCTTTGTAGGGTTGTTTGTTACCAAGACATGACTCAGACTTATCTGACTGATACACAGAGTCCTAGCAGGCTCTCCTGAAATCCCAAGCACCATACGAAAACACGTGAGCAACTACACAGACTCTCTTCACAATGTACTTTTCAAAAGTCACACTGCCTCCCTCTATTTATATGCTGAAATGGCCACACACATCCAAACACAAGCAAACGTGGCCATAATGAGCCAGGGTTGATAAACATCACTTTAAAGGTGAGATTTTTCCAGTAAAAGAAAAGAGAGACCTGAAAGAGAATAATGTATACAAAATGACATGCACAAATTTCACTTTGCTTAAAAAAGTCCCTGCTCTGGAGATCTCATAGCCTCTCTGCACCTGAGCTGAGTGATCTTTGGAGTGAACCCCATTTCTTGCTGTCACACCTGACATTGTCTGTGACTGAAACGCAAAGTCAGGTGCTGCCTCTTCACCTGAACTAACACTTGCAACAGCTGCTTCCCATGGGGGACACCCCTTCTTGAGGATGCATGCTCCCCACAATTGCTACTGTGTAAGCAGGCTGAGGAGAGAGAGGCTTTCATCACGCAGGTTTGCGGTGAAGTTAATGGAGTGTGAATGGCATCCACACGGACTTCATATTCAACTCACAGGGACGCCCTGTGACAGCTGGCAAAACCTTGATCAAATCAAACCTTCAGAGGCTCAGTCACATCAGCCCAGGGTGGAAAAGCTTTTCTCCAGCCGACTCCAGGCCTTATTTCCTCATTCTGTCACTCGGACGTCTTCTGTCCACTCCCAAACCCACTAGGATTTACTGCAGATGCGGCAAGCTTGCTGGAAATAATGGTACAAGCTAAGAGGCTAGTCAGCCACCGACCCCAAGCTCTGGGCAATACCAATGGGAAATTATTTGCACAAAAGGTGCGCTGGGGTGACAAATGAAGAGGGGGCTGGCCCATTGAAGACGCGGGACTCAGACAAAGCCAACGCACTAATACCAAGCCACTAGCTTTATCTGATTACTTCTGGGGCTGATGGCTCCCACCCGGCCCCCCTCACTGGGCCTCCCCACCCACCCATCCTCTTGCGTAAAAGAGGCAGGTTGCTGCCTTTGGTGTGCAGTCTACCATGAAATGGTAATCTAGAGAATTACTACATTTATATAAACCACAAAGTGTTTCTGTGCTCCACAGAAAAACAATTTTCAGATTGGCAATAAATTTGTTCTTGCATTGTTGACTAAAGGAAAACGGAACAGATAAAGGAAAGTGTTACATTAGGGCAAAGCAAAGGGAGATTGATTTTTACCCAGAAAGAGTAATTTTTTTGGTTTCATCTTGGGTACACTTTTATTAGACGCTGGCCTGCATGACTTGATTAAGGAAAATACTCAGAACAATAGCAATTCCATTCATATCCTCTATTTTTGCAAAACTGAACATGATTTATTTCTCCACTTCCATCTTTGAGGAAACTCAGCTTGGGTAACTCCCTGCATTTGTTTTGTTGTTGTGATGGTAGCTGATACTTTTGTTCAGTTTGCACTCAGTCGGAGCAGGTGGTAATTCTGAGTTCTGTGTGCCGTAAAATGGCTTAGTGTTCCTCATTAGAAAACCCCCCAGCTCTAAAAGTGAGAGAGAATTACTCCCCTCAACAGTCTCTCCATTCTTCTAATCTCCTCATTTTCATAGACACAAAGTGAAATCCTTTGGACCAGAGTTTCCATTGATGGTCCAGATTTCAAACTTGATCTCAAGATGAGCTCTCGCTTTCCACATTACTGGTCCTCAACTTTGGTGAGAGAAAGCATGAAACAAAGCAATCCAGGTTTTGGATCAGGAATGGCAGCTCCCCAGTGTGGCTGAGGGGATAAGGGGTTACTGGTAGAATGTGAGGTCAATTTTAAACAAAAATTTCTTTCTTCCAAGGTACCTTTGACGTCCATGTTTCACGGGGTGGCACGGCTGAAATGACACGTGGTGAGATATGTGTGAAAAGGCAGGTTGTCTACCTCACTCACAAGAATTCCCACTGCATCGACTCTGGGAAGCACCCGCCCCGCTATGTGAGAAATGCTGAGGTCTCGGCTGTGCCAGTGTCTGAGAGACCCAGCAGAGAGTCAGAATGCCACTAACGGGCAAGCTGGCAGTCTGCACCTTCCGGCAAAGCCTCAGCCGCCTCTGACCAGCTTGTTAGCTCACCTCACGCCATCTCTCAGGGTAAGATGGTTACGAGACCCTTTGCAAGCTAATGTGAGTCCAACAGCGGAATCCATTTCTGAAATGGCCACGCCTGACCCAGCCTACAAAGGCCAGCACTGAGCCACCTTTTAAAGGAGAGCCCTGGAGAGTGAGCCTTGGAGAAGTCTCATTTCTGAAATGACCCACAGATTGAAGGTCACATGCCTTGAGTTCTTGCCTGGTGACACCGAACCCCAGCTCTTCCCTGTCAGCTGTGGCTCATCAACCCATGAGATCTGGCTCAAATTCAGTAGCCACTTTTCTGTCTTTGGGCAAAAATAAGCTGTGTTCTCCACTTTAATTTCTAGTTCTTATTCTTGAATAAGATAACTGAAACAAGCATAATTAAACAAAACCCTGACTCACTGTTCTCAGCCTTGCTTTTTAAAAAAAACTTCTTGAACTTTCAGGTGTTTCTTCCATATTTCCGAGACACACACTTCTTCTACCATATCCGTTGTAGTCATTTTCTGTCTTCTTCTTGCCTGGGAAGATGACAGTTCATCACCTTTACCTTCCTCCTGCCTATTTGCCCTTTCCCATTAGAATTATCCTACCAGTTTTGGTTAAATCGACATCAAATATTCATAGGATTGTGTCTAGGTAAACATTTTTCTCTGCCAAGTCAAGTTGGGAACTGTGATATTTCCCTCCTTGTCCAATGTTTATCTGAGTCTTTTCATTGGTCCATTGCAGAATTTTCTGCATCTCCATCATTATGATTCCTCCCAATTCACTAACCAAACTAGAAGTCGCTGCTCACCGTTCCCCACAGTGTCACGGTTTTAGGGGCTCCGTGGCTTCCATTCCTCCTCACTTGGCATCTGCTTCCTCTTTCTGTCTGCAGAGCCATCATCCCTGACTTCTGATTCCTGTTACCTGAGAAATGCCTTTGCTCTGCCATGTGCTCTACCCCATGTGTGAATTCCATCTTCCTGCTGTTGTCCTCGTCTTGCGGTCCCCCTCTCTAAAACACAAAGGTTTCCAGGAAGCTCTGGGTGTGAGTGTGTGCGGATCTGTTTGATTATATCTAGCAAATTGATCCAGTGTATCTGGTGACTTTGCCTCTTGTTATATAATGCTGCAACTCTATCTGTTTAGCCCTGGTCTCTGTCCCCCACGGCATCACTTAACCTTATTTACCTCCTAAGAGCTCAAGCTCTCCATGCAGTCACTTCAGGGGTGACAGTTTCAACACGTCAACTGTGGAGCAGCTCATTCAGCACTCTTCGGACTAAGATTAGGTCATAAGATCTGCATTTTCCATGTTAAACTTTGTCTCTTTCAGATCATTTGCCCAGCAGCCTATGATGGGCCGCATGGTGACAGATGGACTAAGTGGCCAGCATCTCATGAGGCGCTGGAGCCAACCATCAGCCTCTGTCTGCTCAGTGACAGCGGGTCCCCAGCTTGAGCCTCAGAAGTCTGGGGTTTGAACGCTCTCCCCCTTGATAGTCACGTGACTACCCTCCCACGGAGATCCTTACATCAGAAGACTGGATCACTCCTGGATCTGTGAGTCAGGGTGAACTGATAAAAGTTTGTTGTTTTAAGCTGCTACGTTTCTGGAATAATTGGTCCCACCACAATAGATGGCTAATAGACATGTCATTTCTCAGACAAAGGTCTTAATGATGCTTCTCTCAGTCCTCGTCTTTCCTTTTTTAATGCCTTGACACTATCTTTTGAAGGGCTTTTAAAAATTATGCAGTATATTTTAAGTATTTTTTATTTCACAGAGTATGATTTCCACCCTATTTAAGAAAGTTATGCCTAACCCAGTTTCTGAAGGATTTTCTTCTGTTTTCTTTCGTAACTTTAACCATGTAGTTATTGTAAAGAAGCTTTCAATTCATTTGAATTAAGATTGTGCATTGTGTGGGTGAGAGTTAACGTGTGTTTTCTTTCCATCAAAGTAGCTCCTTGCTTCTTTTTCTCTATGGATTCCTTGAAACCTTAGACATATGGTACGATCTGTTTTCGGGCTCTGGGATCTGGTCTGCATATCCATGTGCCTGACCTTTCCTCAGGACAATGCTGTCTTGTTTATTCTAACTTTACAGTAGGTCTTGAAACCAGGTAGTACTTCAATCTTGTTCTTTCTCAAGATTGTTTTGGCTATTCCAGATGTGTTGCTTTCTTACACATTTTAAAATCACCCTGTCAATTGTTCTCTTAAAAGCATGCCAGAGATGTGATTTGGATTGTATCGAGTGCACAAATTAATTTGGGGAGAACAGCTGCCCTATAAAAACATTGGAACTTTAAACCCATGAGCACAGTGTATTTCTCCATTTTTCAGATTTTACTTTATGATGATTTACAGTTTCAGACATATAGGTTATAAATTTTCCTTTATGATGATTTACAGTTTCAGACATATAGGTTAAGAGAAATAAAATAGAAACTGGGTTAGGCATAACTTTCTTAAATAGGATGGAAATCATACTCTGTGAAATAAAAAATATTTAAAATATACTGCATAATTTTTACAAGCCCTTCAAAAGATAGTGTCAAGGCATTAAAAAAGGAAAGACAAGGACTGAGAGAAGCATCATTAAGAACTTTGTCTGAGAAATGACATGTCTATTAGCCATCTATTGTGGTGTGACCAATTATTCCAGAAACGTAGCAGCTTAAAACAACAAACTTTTATCAGTTCACCCTGACTCACAAATCCAGGAGTGATCCAGTCTTCTGATGCAAGGATCTCTGTGGGAGGGTAGTCACGTGACTATCAAGGGGGAGAAATAAGTTATTTGACTGGACCCTTTTTTATTAATATAACTTCCATATCATTATTGCCCATTTGTCTTGGTTACTTTTCTCATTACTGAGACACAGAATCCAAAGTCAAAAGAGGAAAGATTTATTTGGCTCACAGCTTTTAGAGGTTTCGGTTCATAGTTTGCTGACTCCAAGGCAGAGAGCATTGCAGAGGAGAAACAGTTCATGGAGGGCAGAAGGCCCAAGTAGTGTGCAGAAAGCAGTGACAAATGACAACAATAGCAGCAGCAACTTTCTTTCTGCATCTTATATTTTATCCATGCTGCACACCCTTAGGGCAGGTAGCACTCATACCCTTAATCCAAGTATGGCACCATGAATTAATCCCAGCATTACACCCTAGATCCAGCCCCCTCTAAAAGGCCCCACCTTTCAGCACTGAGGCTTGAGGGGGTGTCTATATATACACAAGCCATTACGCCACCCAAATCAACAATTATCCTTAATATCAAAAAATAGATCCTCAGTGTTCATATTTACTTAGTTACCTTAATATAATCGCAACTCTCTTTTACAAATTATTTGCTCCTAAAAGGAAGTTTATACAATGCCCTTGATATTCCTTTAATCTTAATTGATATGGCTTCTTGTAGTTTTTCCTTATAATATTTTTAATGTTGTTGAAGAAACAAGTTACCTGTTCTATAATGTCTCAAATACTTTAAATTGTGGCGACTCTTCCCTCAGGTTCACCAGACTTGGAACCATTCAACTTCTGACTCATCCTCAAAATCAGAGTGACTGTGAAAGTCAGGCATTTTGAATCAGTTTAGTATATTTATTTTTTGGTAAATTGGTTGACTGGGTACATGTTCAATTTTGCAGGGTGAAAGGAGGCCAAGACTATTACACGGGTGGTATTGTGCATATAATGTCTGGTTGTCTCTTTTTGTGATACCACAACTACTAATAATCAAGTTTGCCCTCAGCTATATTTAAAGATCATTGGTAATTTAGTATGCCACATGTTATATATGTATACACATGCACAAACATATTCAAGATATATATACACATGCATACATATACAAGAATATGTAAGCGTGCACGTATCTATTCTCAATTGAAATGGCCTATAATTTTTAAAGGATAATATAATTAAAGTTATACAGTAATGAAAAGGCTCTGGAAGCCTCAAGTGTTTTCATTCAATCTCAAGAGTGGGTCATTATTTAAAATGTTGTATGAATAAAGTAGCTCAGTGATGGATGCTTGTCTAATATATGTAAAGCCCTAAATTCACTTGCCAGCACCAACATATAGATAAATGAGAGAGACAGAGACAGCAGAGACAGGCAGAGAGAGAGAGTGAGAGAGAGAGAGAGAGAGAGAGAAATATTTGGGCCCACAATTGAAGGCAGTGTTGGTCAAATAATAGAAGGATCCTTACGCTTATTGTGTGCCAGGTTCTACACTAGGCACTTTCCTTGAGAGATCTTATTCTCTAAACGATAAGAGAAAGCCAGTCTCATTCCCATTTCACAGAAGGAGAGACTGATGACCTGGAATTATTTGGCCGACCCAAAGTTACTGACAGAACTAGGATTAGAATGGGGAAGGAGTCTAATACCAGGGCCCACTCAAGGTTATCTGTACTTATGATCACATACCTGAAAAAAAGAATCTCTTTATTAAAAAGAGATTAAACAGTTTGTCCCATTCACCTAGCAGGCATTAAAGGGCTTGGATAAATTTGGAATATGCATTCATAAGCCCAAGCAGAAGCTTGGCTGTGTGGACCTCATACATATGTTCTTTGCTAACAGAGCAAAGTGTCCAGCCTCAGTGTCAGCAAAATGGAATTCCTCCCGGGAAGATGGTCCACGCTCATTCTCTCCCTCTTGATTTCACCAAGATTTCTCCAGGAGCTGTAACATACTGATGTAAAAAAAAAGTGGAAGTCAAGAATGAAATAAAGGGGGAAATTTTTCAAGAAGAATCTAGGGCCCAGAAAAAAACTCACCAGAAAGGTCCAGATTGCTGCAGTTTTATCATATCATTTTTATAATAAGACTGAATCCCAAAGATCTATTTGTTTTTCCAGAACTTGCATTAGAAATCTGAGTGTTCTTCCTTTGTACTAAGTCAGAGATTGCCAGGACAGATTTGCCTGGGTCTCATTTACCATAGATTGTATATAACACATGACCTAACAAAAACTGGGCCAGCTATTGCTCAGTCCCATCCAACTGCCAATGACCAGATGAAAAGACAATGGTCATAATTAACAATAATGATGATTAACTGGTCCTCATTAAATACTTCCTCAATAGTACTTAGTACCATTATAATAACTTTTTAAAAGTAGTCCCTGTAATATTCATGTGATTTGAGTCACACAACTGGTGAAGTTGGACTTGGCCACACCTAGTTTGACTGAAGAGCCTGTACCCTAAACAGCTGCACTACACCTGCTGGGATAGGATGCTTAGACTTTAAAATATCAGGTGTCCTTGATATCATAGAACATAAATAGAAAAATCCCATTTGCTATGATTTGAATACATTACTCAAAATTCATGTGCTGAATCCTGAATCCTCAATTCAACAGTGATGAGAGACAGGACCTCCAAGAGACAGAAGAGGTTGTGGGATTTGTCCACCATAACCCAACGAAGGCCACTATCACCAGCCTAAAGTGGTCAGTTCTTAAAGGAGAGAGTTTGGTTTCCTTTCCTGTGGTCTTCTCTGTCCCCACCATGTCCCATAGAATGACATATTACAGAGGCTCTCAGCAGATGTTGGATCACCAGACTCCAGAACTTTGAGAAATAAATTTCTTTACTCTGAAAATTACCCAGTCAGTGGTATCCTGTTACGACACTGGAAAACAGTTTGAAGTATTTTTCGAGATGTACCCAATCATACAGTCTGTCATTTTTCCCTCTCCGCCCCTGCCCGTGGGGATGATCTGAGGGCTTCTGAAGATGCTTTATGAAGGTTTGTTGAATGACACCCAGATGTGCAAGGGAGAAACTGAGTCACAGGGGGGCAGTACTATCAGCCCTCTTTCCAAGCTGCTGACAAATTCAGTCCTGCTGACTGATCCTGTTTTGCTTCGGTGCTAACAACACAGCTCCTCCCACAATGCCTCGCTCACCAACCAAGTGTCGCTCTACATCGAACCAACAAGCTCAAAAAGTAGTTTTTAAAAAATGCTATCCTGTGTGATAAGAATGCTGATGTAAAACATATGGAAATCCATGCACAGACATCTGAACATGGAATACTTTCTACTGCCATTATTTGTTGTGACAGAACAATTGTCATGCTAAAGGGACACCACTGAAAATTCCAAGCGACTGTCTCCCACTGTACTAGAGGAGGTTACTGAATTGCTTATCTGCAATTTCCTTTGCACCTTGCCAAGGCTGACCCCTGGAAAGAAGGAACTCATGTTCCCACCACACCATCTCTCCTGCTACCCTTAGTACCCAGATTGCTCTACTTAGATTCATCACACCACAGCTCACCGAAATTGCCAAAGAAACATTTACGCCTCTGCAGAGCACTGTATTCGAATGAATCTACCACTCAGCTCTTCTCCATCAAGATTCTTCTCTCTCTACAAAGACAATTCTTGTAACAGCAATTTGTTTGATTCAGTAAAACAATTAGGAAATATTTATTGAATGAAAGAGACATCATCAATTCTTCCAAAAACAAAAAGCAAAGTTTCAGTGAAAGGAAAGGAAAATAATATTTTGAGCTCTTATTCATGCCAAAATGTTGTTCTAGATTTTTTGTATTATGACTAACACTTTATTCTGTTAATACTAAACCAATATGGATACCAACACTAATTTAGTGTACTGACACTGATACCAGTAAGCCAGTTCCAAGACCACTGCAAATACTAATACAGATACTAATATTAATACTCAAGCAGATGTAGGTACCAGTACTGGCACAAATATGAATACTGAGACTTGGACAGGGTTTTTAGAGATGGAGGGGCCTGTAGCAGATTATCCCTCCTGGTTGCTCACCCTTCCTTCCTGGTTCCCTTCCATGGAGAAAGAATCGGTAAGCTAATGGGTGGGTAAACCACTGACAGTTAAAAGGCTGTCATCCCTGAAGATTTCTTCTCTCTTGATCTCTCCCTCCTAGACATTGTGTACAAAAGGCAGTGATCTCAGATAAGACTTTATTACCCTCAGTAATTCTTAGGGATAAAACTGAGGCTAAATTAACATTAAGTAACTTAAAATGTGCAAATTACTTAAAAGGGTATCTTGTGAAATCCTAAATAGATTTTCAATACCATTATCATCTTCATTATAATTAATAAATTGGGCTAGGGATTTAGCTCAGTGGCCTAAGCACCTGCCTGGCAAGTGTAAGGTCATGAGTTTGATCCCCAGTACTGCCAAAAAAAAATTATATATATATATATATATATATATATATATATATAATTATTAAATAACTTGCACATGGTCACAGAGCTAGAAAGTCATGGAGCAGAGATGTTTCACCCAGATTGCTCTGATTCCAAATGGGAAGCTTTGATCTGAAATGCCAAACAATATCAATCTTTTTTTTTCCAATATTGATTCTTTATGGCTTGTTATCATTGCCTCTAATTATCTTTCTAATTATCTTTAGGCATTTGAATATAATGAGTATCTTTCATATATAGCCTGACTTCTCAATAAAGAATAGAGCAGTCTGCAGTTTTTAGATGCTTGGAACTTGGCTATTAGACTACTAGAATTTTATTTCTTCTCTTAGTTTCCCAGGCCTTACTAACTGTGTCACCATACTAAAGTACTCCAGAGACTCATTACGCACACCGCTCCTGAAATTAAGACATTCAGTATGACAGTAGATTAGCCAACGGAGGATACTATCACTGAATTTGATCTATAAAAATAGGAAGGAATGTCATGATTTGTTAGTAGGGAAAGCCGATAGAGAAACAGCTGGGCATTCAGTATTTTTATTTGCTAAACCTGATGTCTCTACTTTCATAGCATCTTTCTAACAGGAAATAAGACAGTAAGGCAGCAAAAACAATAATTAAAAAAGAAAAACAACTCTGAAGTTCTTGAGAGTAGGAACCAGGAGAGGCACATTCTTGTCCACTCTACTTATTGTCTCTCTCCTGTCCCCAGGGAACCCAGCCAAGAGATTACCACAAAATCACCAATAAATGGTAGGCAGATGGAGGTGACATTTTAAAATTACACTAGGGATTTCCATTTACGAAAAAAGAAATCATTCAAGGTAATAATCTACCAAAAGGAATATGCAAAAGAATAACTCAATAGTTATATGATCAGAAAGCCAGAAAGAAGGGTGGGCTCCCTGCTTTCTGCCTCAGCTCCAGAGGAAGAAAGTGGGGTTCAGACACACAAGTGTGACTGTGTTAAGACCCTGAGATTGACAATTGATGAGAGTGTTTCTGGGACCAGATCAGGTGACCGGAACTAGAGACCCAACCCACCTTCCGCCCAGACCTAAAGATATTTCTGACGAGGATAAACTGTCCCTCATCAAGAAAACGTTAGCTTCTTTCACCCGTCTGCCAGCTGCCTGAGCTTTGTAACCAACACACACCAAAACGCCCGTCACAATCACTAAAGAAACCCAAGTGAGCGCTTCTCCCTTTTTATAAGCTAATAAAGATGATTCTTTGAGATGGAGGGAACAAAACAATAAGCCAAAAATGAATATAATTGATCAAAAATATTTCAGGCCTTTGGCATGGATCTGCCTTTCATTTGGCAGACATGACGGATTATACCGAAGACCCCTCTCTCTCACTTTCTCCTTTTACATTTTTTAAAAGGATGGCAGCTCCAGTTCAATAGGGTTAGTGAGACAATCCCTTAAGCTGTGTCAAAATGCCAGTTATCCTAGATGCCACCCAGATTTGAATAATTTAGCGGGAGACAAAACACAGGCAGAACGAAGGCGCGGTCTTTGAGTAGCGCTGCCATTGAGGAGACAGCGCCCGGCCCCTCCTGCCTCCCAAGGCACCCTCCTCTCTATCAGCTCTGACAAGTGCCAATCAAGCACTCCCCAGCGCAGGGCAGGGGACAGAGGGGAAGGGAAAGGCACATGAAATGTTCTGGAACAATTGCTCCAGGAGGATTCTCTATCAGTGTGTGGTCTGGGGGAAAAGAAGTCTTTTCCTTTTTTGCTTCTAATCTCCGACCGACTATTTACCTCTTTTTATAAACTTGAATCTCCCTGTTGCTTCCAAAGGCTCCAAAACAAATCGCCAGTCAGTCGGGGATTAAGCCACTTTGTTGTCCACGATTAGGAGGTTTGCTTGTAGTTTTAACATCTTCGGCAACAGCTGAATGTCAAACAACTGAGGAAATACTTGTCTTAGCTTGACCGAAGCTATATGAATGTTTGAAATGACTTGGGAGAAAGGTACCACACGGAGAAGTTTATAACACCTTCCAGAGAGGCAGGATGAGGCAGAAATGGAGAATTCTACCGGTGTTTGCTCTTTGTTTTTATGCCATCTTTTGCAAATTGTTATATCCCAGTCAACTCCTTTTTCTAAAGAAAAACTTGCAAAATATCTATTTTAAGCCCCAAACTCCAGGAAGTTTGTTACTCTAAGAACATTAAAGATTTGAAAGTTGAAAATGTGCCAAGCATTCCGCTCTTGGGGGACCTACTGAGTGCTGCGTCCTGTGGTAGAAGGAATCCGGTCCCACTTCCCAAGGGTGATCTGTTGATTCATTCATATACCAAGTGCAGCATTAAATCACAAAACGTAAAGGAGTATAATCACCTGGGGCTCTTCCTGTGTTGCTTCCAAGACCTTGCAGGGAAGGAGCAGGCCTCCGCCCCCTAGTGTCCTCTTCACTTCTTGTGAATCCTCCATAGATTCACGAGACCATCTCTCCCATTTAAGCATCTTGACTCAGGGAAGGTATTGGTTTGGAGTCAGGGGCTGTGGCTTCATCTGCACCTCATTTAATGGCCATGGACAAATCCATTGCTGAGTCGACCTTTGGTTTCCTGCATTTATAAGAGAAGACCCTTGCTGCTACCCCTTCTGGAACCAAATGTTTGTGACTCCTTGATCTCAGAGCCAGGTGACTGGCAAAGTTTGGGGCCCCCTGGTCTGGTTTTAAACTCCTTGAAGGGTAAGATTGAATCCCAGGGTCAAAACAATTTCCTGCAGTAAAGAGCTACAAACTTGACAGGAATTCAGGCCAAAAGTCCATGAAGCAAAGAAGAAAGTAAACAGACTTGGACATGACTTTGGAACAAAGACTCTAGGAAAGACCTAGAGCAGACCCAAGATTCTACATGGCTGTTTAGCAGCAATCAGCAACCTCAAAAATATGCACACACGGCTGAGCCTGACAGATCGCCTGACAGATCGTGTCTGAGCCTTATAGATCGGGGTGCATAGCATCCCCAGGGGCTTCTATGAAAATGCAGGGATGAGCCTGGGGATGAGGGAGCTGCTGCAGCCTGGGCAGGTCTTGAAACAGCAGCTGTACAAATGAGAATGCATCTGTTTCCCGAGCGGGGAATACATTTTGCTTACAGGGACTCTTTCTCCCAGCTCTGTGTGGATTCCTCCCTGTCGCCACCCACATGTCTCATCTCGAATCACTGATACGCCATTGCGCTTACTCCGCGTAGGGTTCAGCGGGTGCTGGCTCAACCCCAGGAGAATTGTTTCTTTGCTTCTCACCCAGGAATCTTGCTTCATCTCGGGTACCTGCCTTTCCATTGGTTTCTTCCATTTGGCTTAGCGGTGTGTCAGCTCTCCTTCATTCATTCGTACCTGCCACTCACAGCCTATAAAGATGACCACCCCTCACCTGCAGTGCCCCGCCTTTGTCACCTGAAGCAAATATCCACTACTCCCTTCCCATTCCATCAAAGTTAGATGACAAGGACACTTTGCATGGCCCCTTCTTAAGTGTAACTTCTCCACATCGGCCGTTCTTCTTGCCTTTTGCTTCTCTGGTCTTTCGTTGTCAGTTAGCATGGTTCATTGGTCCTCTCTACAGGGAAATGAGTGACCCCCTTTAACAGGAGACCCAGGGGTAAGGTGGGCTCCAGGCAGAGTCTGGTCAGGGATCCGGTTGCTTTGCTCTGAGAACCCCTCAGTGATTTAAAAGCACCAGGGCACGATGGCGGATTATCTGAGAGCAGGAGGGAAGAGAAAGAATAGAACAGAACCAAGAAACAATAAGCAGGGATCTTTACTTCCACAACATTTTAGTCCCTTTCATTGGGCTCCCTGGAAGAGCCCCTCTGAAATCCCCTGCCTTACCCTTCTCCTTTGCCTTCATCTCCAGCCTGCCACGGGGAATGGCGGTACCAAAGTTCGTGGGTTTTTAATTTTATGTCCATGGAATAATTCCATATATCATGTGTGACATGTATTGTTCCATGACTGGACTGGTTTTCTCTCAACACTATCTGTTGAGATTCATCCACGCTAACGCATGAATCTACAGTTCAGCACTAAATAGCATTTTCATCATGCGTCTAACCTAGACCTGAGCTTCACGGAGAAAGTTGCAGACACGACACATGAGAATTGGGGGTCTGAGTAGTATCTATGGAGTTTGCAGGAGCTCTTGAAGAAGTTTGCACATCTGGTGGGTTGGAGGAGTTGGAGTTTCCAGAAAGCATCTTAGTGTTCTCTAATTCTCAGCAAAACAACACGCAGGGTCTCCTGGTGCCCATGGCTCAGACAGTTTAGCTGGTCTCTGCTCATGTTCTCTCATGGCTGCAAAGAACCTGTTACCCTGCCTGAGACCACATCGCATCTTCCAACTCGACAGACAACATCCCTGGAAACCCTCTCAGGCTGCCAGAGAACTCACTGCCTCGGGGCTGATGGGTTCACGAGAGCAGCTTCTCCAAACACAGCAACAGAGAAAGAGGAAGGGCAACACTCAGGAGCTGATGACAAGGCAGGAGTCTTATTTAATGAGACACCGTAGTGGACATCACCGCCCCCGGGCATCTTTGCCATGTTCTGTTGCTCAGGAGGCATCTCAGGACCCTGAGGGTAAGGGGAGTCATGCCAAGAGCAGGGGAGTCCTGCTCTTGAGGGCTTGAACCCAGGAGGCAAGGATCACAGGGACCACTTTAACATCTGTGCGCAGCAGAGCTCTTATTTGATGTCACACTCAACAGGCCGCGTTATCTGACCTGTGACTGCTCGGAGATAACAGCTTCTCCGTTACTCCTGCCACCTTTTCATGTCCAAGCATGAAATCAGAACAAAATAAGGCCCTCAGAAATATAATTTCCAGCTGTCACCTGGAGAAATGGTATGGATGTGGCTTAAATGACACCACCAGAGCTCCAGAGATCCGACCATCGAGGGACTCAAGGCACAGCACACAAAGGCAATCTGCCCTCCCTCTGCCGTGAGGCAGGAGAATCACTCAGCAGCTCCCATGAGCCTACCAGCGCGCGGGCTGAGAATCAAACCCTCCCTGTCCCCCGTTAGCAAGTGAGAGCCAGAGATCTAGACATCTCTTGAGGGGCTGACCATATGCAATGTAGTAAATAGGGGGGATTTCCTTCTACCATCTCATTGAAGGCAAATATTGTTATCACTGTTTTGCTTTGTTCTGATTAATGGTATTGCTCTGTTCAATGTTCTGTTTTGATAAGTTCTAGAATGTCCCGCATTTCCTTTGATTTGGCTATACCTGACTGAAAGAACAACTGCTGTGAAGAGAATGGGTTATACTATGGTACCTATTACTGTTATGCCAGTAACCTGTTCAGGGTCTCTGTACCAATTTCATTGCACTGTCTCAGTTGGCTTTCTTCGGTCTAGTTCTGTTGTACTTTATTACCTTCAAAATAATAAAAAATTAAAATAAATAAATAAAAAGTAAATAACAACAAAACAGATCAGTAAGGTACTGAGCAAGCTGAAACATGATACAACTAAACAGATAATGGACTTAAAAAGCAAAAGGAGGAAAAGAAAGTGCTCTAAAGGGTATAACTGCACATATGTTTAAGTGTGTAGGATTGATAACCATGTTGCTAAGTTTTTGTTGGATCAGTGAACAGAATTGTTTGCAGCCCCACTGTTTGAATGTCCACCTTGTATGCTTTAATTTTGTAACTTGAACAACTATATATAAGAAGACAATATGTAATTTATCAACTAGTGATTTCTTACTGTCTATTTTTTTCCTTTTTACTTGAAATTCTGTATTGTCTCTTCCTTTTTTGTCTGTTTTGCTTTTTTTTTCTCTTTAAATAAATTTTTTTTAACAATGACACCACGGGACCTTTTGATTTATGGATCTTGTAATTATTTGTTGGAATGGCACACAGGCATTTTAGAAGATGTAACTTTTAGCTTTGTTGATTCTCTTTTCTCTGTGTATTTGATGTTTCATTTATGCTTGCTTTTATATTAAATATGCTTATTTTTATTTCTTTGACCTGGTATTGTCAGCTTTTTCATGGCTCAGGCTAAAGATCTACTCTACACAATTTAAGAAGGAGAGGTTTGTTCTTAAAGTTCCTGGTTTCGGAGGTGTCAGTGCATGGTCCACTGGGTTCCAGGGCAGAGACCGCAGGGAGGAAGGGCGTGGTGGAGGAAAGCTTTTCCCCCATGACAGTCAGCAAACAGTGCAGGAAAGGAGCATCCGGGGGCTGAATATACCTTATAGATCATGTTCCCAGTGACCTCCTCCAGCCAAACACCACATTCAGCCACCAACTCACCCATGGATTAATCCCCTGATGAGCATGGCCTGGCCATAGGCCAATCACTGTGCAAAAGCCCTGTCTCTAAACACATGAGACTGTAGGACAGCATTCTGGTTCTAAACCAAGACATCTCCAGAGCTTTTCCTTTGCCAGGTTTCCATATAATAGCTGTAATCGTACAGTAAGTCTTGCTGTGCCCTTTGTGATATATGGTACGGTCCATCTGCAGCTGTTCTCCGTGTACCTAGGCAGTCCCATAGGTGCCCAGTGGAATATTCTTATTAATGTTCTTCCTCCAGTCTTCTATATCTGATCATTTTTGTCTTGTCACTGTTCTAGAGAGTTGTGTCATGGTCACGTTTGTGGATTATGGCTTCTGAGGAAGCAGGAAGACCGAGGAAAGAGCTCTTTTTTTGTGATAGCTGCATTCTGCAAAGATAAGCATGGGAGACCAAAGCCAGGCTCACCTTCACCCTGCTGAGCTGCCAACGTCCCAGCTCTTTCCAGTGACCTAAGCAGTCACAGACCACACACAGGTCATTACACCTTCCCTTTCACGGAATTTCTTAGACCTTTTTCCAAACACTGCCCACTCACGGGGCTACTGAAGTGGCTGCTTTCTTCTCCTGCCCTGCCTGGTCTTCGTTCCTGCCAGGCGCCCCTTTTAGAATGTCCCTCCCAAGCCACACACATATATCAAAACCTTCCAGGTCCCTTATGAGCCCTCCCAGACGCCTCCCTCCTTGAGCACATGGAGCACTTAGGTTTCCTTGGTTGAGCATTGTCCCATGACATCCGTGATATTTTTCACAAGCATGCAATTTTCTCTGCTATTGTGTTATTAAAGACCTCAAAAACTTGAACTTAATTTTGCTTATTTTACAGTGTCTCCAGTAGGTAGGAAAGACTGAATATGTTATACCAAAATAATTTGGGAATTTTCATGTTCAAACACAGAAACTTTCATGACTATAACTTCACTAATTAGAAATCTCTTTGAAAGTGTCTGCCTGCTTGAACCTCATAAATGTTCTGGACAGAGCAAACTAATTATAGACTATGAATAGAGTTCCATAAATACTGCTGACATTTTCATACCAATTGTTATGTAATTGAAGACCCAGATGTTTCAGAGTTGTACTGAAACAACGAATCAGTTTGGTGATTCAGTTCACACACATGACGATCTTTGTGACAAGTCAAATTATGTTTCCTGCTTAGCTAGGTTCATCCCCACTTTCTTAGATATAGTAACTTGAACTGTCTAAAGGTAGAAACACCAAGAGAAGGTCACTGTGTGGATCAGGAAAAGAATACTGATCATTTAAAAGTATACTGATCATATAAAAGTATCATTCAAATTTGATGTTCACTATCACACTTGTCTGTATTTTAGAAGAGCTTTCTGAATGCTAACCCATCTTGCATACCTGACATAAGTCCTCCTTGGTCTTGGTGTATCAATGTTTTTACAAACTGCTGCTATACAAATTTTTTAATTTGTTCATATATCTTTTAAGATAATAGGTCCATGCACATGTACACTGCGACACTTCTGTATTTCAATTTCCTCATCTGTGAGCGGCTTTAAAGCAGTAGTTATAAGCTTTAAGAGAGTTCATATACAAAAAATTCCTCTGAGCCATGTCTTCTGTGTGGTAAGTACTCAACTACTATCATTGTGTTAATATTGTGCTTGGAGACTGACCATAATTGCTTCTCATTTACATCATGAATCCATGTGTTTTTTTTTTTCAAATAAATCCATAAAGCAATTTGAATTTAAAATACATACATGCACTAACTTTGGAATAAGGTAGCTTAAGTTTCCTGCTATTTCTGGTGGGACCTAATATTGGCACAATAATTCAGATACGTTCCGGGGCCCGGAAATGGGATAGGACCCTATCCTTCCCCCAGTCCAGCGGGAGACAGTTTCTCTGCCAGCATCCACCTCCTAGAGCAACTGCTGAAAGTCTCTGATTTTGTACTATAGGAACTCTTATATTTCCCAAACATTTTATTTTATTTTTTCTCTTTATCTTATGAACAAATGCATTGATTCCTTTCTTTCTTTCTTTGGGGGGGGTGGGGTGCTGGGAATTGAACTCAGGACCTAATGCTTGCCATGGAGGCGCTGTGCCACTGAGCTAAATCCCCAGTCTCTTTGATCCCAGTATTCTAACCAACTGCCAGTCTTCAGAATCTGTCACTCACTGGCAGCAGTGTGAATCTGGTAGGTTTCTAGGTTCACACTGGCAGACCTTACACGCTAAAATCTTATTTAACATTGAGGTTCTAAATGTGTCTAGAGACAATAAATAAATCCCTGGGTCAGATTTTGCAAGGAGATCTTATTCCCCCAAGAGCCTGAAAGTCGGACACACCTTTAAATACACTTGGCTTGAAGGCAGTGAGCTGTCGCTTTCCTCCCTTGAACTTGCTTGGTTTTATCACCTGAAAGTGTCCCCTGTCATAAAGGCTGAGACGTAGGCTTGCACTAAGGCAGTGTTGGCGATTATCTCAGATCACTAAACAGCAAACCCGATTAGTCTCCCAATTAGAGCAGCAGTGGGCGCCTATTTCTCAGCAAGACACATGGAGGGTCTTGAATGACCAAGATTTCATTTCTTTTTCAGAATATTTTATACGATTCAGTAATCAGTAAAATTGGTGTCTCTACAATGGGCCCCCTCTGTCATTAGCGCAAATTAGCAAAGTTCTATTGCTTAAAAAAAAAAAAGTGCTCTATTACCATGAATAAATGTGCTTTATAATTTCTTCCTTCCTTCCTTCCTCCCTTCCTGGCTTTTTTTCATTTTTCTTTTTTGTTTTTTCTGGGTTTTTTTTCCCCTAAAGACTCCTTTTAATTTGGGGGAAGTCTTTCTTGCTGTTGAACTGAGAATTAAGTCACCATTTCACAAAGTTCACCCTTGTCCAGCAAGGAAGAAAAATTAATCTTTCATTAAATGTGTAAGACCAAAAATCATGCTTACCAAGAGGACCGTAGACCTGGCAGGCCCAGCAGTGTAACCAAGGTAGGATGCCCGAGAAAGTGTTGCTCCCTCGAAAGGAACAATAACCTTCCTTCAAGGCAGCAGCACGCATTTCCTGAGGGTTCTAAACCAGCACAGAGATGCCAATAGTCCTTCAGTAGCCTCCTCGCGCAGGGAGTTGATGGTATTTGAAGTTAGCGCTCACACCTTGTGAAATGTGATGTACGCAGCCTGGGTAACAAGTAACACATCTCGAGTGCTGCCGGTGCTCTGAGCTCAGTGGATCTAAAAGGGACAGAGATCCCGACTCAGAGGTCACCTTGGACTGCAGATGTGGGCTGTGGCCAGCGACTGCAGAGCTGTGTACACCAATGAGAGGGGACATGGGCCCTCTGTCTGCGAGCCTGGCTGAGTCCCTAGATCAGTTGTCTTGCTGGACTTTTTGGTTTCTCCCAAGTCCATTTAGGTGACAGTAAGTATTCCCAAGAGGCTTCCAGGAGGCTACAAATGAGCTCATTTACAAAATCAGCTTAAAATAAAACCTTTCTGATGGAATTCTTCTGAGAATTAACTGAATCGATTCACATAAAGTTTGAAAGAATCAGCTGACACCTGCAGCATGCTGAAGAGATGTCATCCACGGTCGCCGGCATCATTGCTGTCATTGTCCTCCTCCTGTTCCTCCCTCTTAAGGTTTGCAGGTGGATCTGAGGATCAACGACAGCCATCCCCTCCCTCTCGCCTGTTCTTCGTCTCCCCCTGACTCCTCTCCACCTCACCCTCAGGGTATCTATCAGCTTTCACCTCTGCTACTCCATGTGTGTCCTGGTAGCTCACAATTTTGGTTTGCAAATGTCCCTTCATGTTGCTTCCCATGGGATGACTGGTTGCCCCTGTTTGTCTCTCTGGACCAGGCCATGGGTGGTCCAGCCTGTGGTGGAGTCCCCGTGTGTCAGATTCTCCATTTTTGGTTCCAGCAGCCTGGGGTGGTTTCCTAGGAGACAGATACACATGGGGCAGGTCTCGAGTCTTGGTTTCCTTGCTCCCCTACTAGCCCGTATTGGCCGGGGGACAGGTGAGGAGACTGAGCAGGAAGGAAGACGGTGAGGACTGCTGCCTTCCTGTCAGGATGGAGGTAGGGCCTGGAGAGGGGCTCACCTGAGCTTGCAGCTAGTACTAGCCAGTCCCAAACTGGAAAACTGGACAAAAATCAGAATTAAGCTGAAGGCTGTGTTACAGTTAACACAGCTCTGATAACAAGGAAATCAATCCACCAATAGTTATGGAATTTCCACATGTGCAAAGGGCCCTTATTGAGATTCTCCATATTCAATTATCCAAAGCCATCAAGCATTTATTAAATAATAAGATTAAACATTATTACTATTACTGTCATAAAAGTCAACATCTACTCTGTCTTCCTATGTCCCTAACATGATGTGCCTAAGTAGATCCCACAACTCTGTGAGTCAAGCAAAGAGGGTCTCAAAATACTTCCCATGCTGTGCAACCCAGATGCCAAGGAATCTGAACAGATACAAACCAGAAACAACCGGTAAGACCACGATGGTGCATGGGCTCCACCTCAGCTCGATTTCATTATCTCCCTTCATACATGAGGAAACTAAGACATAAAATCAAAGAGATACTCATCAGCAGTCACAGTGACAGACATTGGCAGTCAGCTGCCTGCACATCAGAATCCGCACACCCTAGCTTCCAATCCTCACCTTTCGGAAGAAGTACCCTTGCTCCTGAAGTAACCAGAGTTAAAGGGAGGCTGCGCCCAGGAGGAACCAGAAAAGCTGGACTAGGAATGGTTGACACATTGTCTCTGTGTCCCAGGGCACTGAAGGTAGAAATGTTATTCAATCCCTACTTCAAGATTGGCTTGGAAGTATGAAACTTTCACAGACTTTCCTCGGAGTCCCTGTCCTGAAGCATGCACATAATTTGAATCATCTCTTCATTGGTGTCAGGGGTGCTTTTCACTGCATTGGAATTGTGTGCATTTTCCCCCAAAATACTGAGCTTTCTTTTTACCTTGTAGTCTGAGCCCTTGACATCATATTTAAAATGCAGGATGTGCCCTGCATGTGTTGTTGATCAGATGAAAGAATGAAGAGTTGATGGAGCAAATTATTTGCAGCAAAATAGAATGTTCTTATGTCCTTCAATCATTGTGGAAAAATGGTCAGGTAAACCAAAAATAAGAGAAATACATCGAATAAAATTCCCACTCACACTTTAGGAAAACAGAGCAAGCTTATTGACAGAAAAGATTATAAAAACCATTTGGTCTCAGAATGAAGATATCCAGTGGCACTAAAATTTCTACGAGAAATAGAAATGCTTTGGTTTTATTTTGAAGAATTGTATTAGTTTTCTTCTTCCTGAGTTCTCCTTCCCTTTTCCCACTCCCAACAGCATGCCCTCTGAGATGCCACTTCATTTATTTAGACTCTGTTCTAGTGGCTGAGTCACTTACCTAATGGAGCTGGCCTCTTGTTCAGAAAGCAAACATATAGAAAAGTAAACACAACTGAGCAGACCGAGGAACCACGTCCGGTGGCCGCACCTGCCGTTTGGATCACTCTCCACGGGCGATTTGAAAAATATCTGGCAAATTTCTCTGTTTACCTTCCGAAGGTGGAGTAGAAAGAGCACTGTGACATGAGTTTGAGAATCTGGGTCACAGCCAGGGCTTTGATCTTCAGAGTCGCGTGTCCACTGGCTGGTCATTTTGCTCTTTAGACCTCAGGTTTCTTGTCTTTAAGAAATTTAGACCAAATAACCTCAGAAGGTCTTCTGTTCCTTTAAAGTCTACATTCATTGTTGAAGAAGTATTCAAGCCCCAATCTGGGTAAGGCCTCCTGGAAGGCGCCGCACAGGACCTGGTGGTATAGACAACACCTTTCTGCCTAACATGAACAGGACCACTGACGCGGATTGAAAGAAACCTGAGAGAATGTATGTCAAACGCATCACCTTGAAGACTGACTATTTACCTTAGACTAGAAACCTTTTCAACAAATGATTGTCATTATTCTTGCAGAAATGGTGCCTCGGCATTTACTTACACCTTGCTGAATCCTCAGTGATTTGGAAAGGTCTCCCATGGAAGCCTCAAGGGAGAGACCTTTTGCCCCTGGCATGGAGTTCTATCACTGCACCAGGCCTTGGCCCAGGAATCACCTTTCCAACTTCCTCCCTTTAATGAGTCAACAAGGTAACTAACTAACCGTTGGCGCCCGCGAGCCTTCCAGATTCAGCCCTGGAAGCTAGCACTGAGGCCCTCCTGCCCTGTGGCTGGAAGAGCCAAAAGCATCTAGATTCCATTTGTGCTTGACTTCACTTTCTTTTCTTTCAAAGGAGGTGTAAAACATTTTCACCAGACCTCTCTTTGATCTTAATTTTAAAAACAGAAACTCTTAGAATTAATAGCTAAGTTATGTTGTCTCCATTGATAAACCCATGGCAATACTCTTTTTTCTAAAAGTACTAGCTTGCAGATTATTTCATTAATCTCTGAAATATTATTTTAATATATTCCCAAGCCAGAAGCTCTAAAAATGTTGCTTATGACCATTTCCAAATGATTACTTTTTTCTGCTAAAAAAAAAAAACTTAAAAGGTTACTAAACTCTAAAATTCTAGTTCCTAAAAAGCTGGTTTGTCCTACTAACCATCAGCACTAACCCAAGCATCAGATGTGTACCTGCAAGACATCGTCACCCTGACACTTGGAGTAGGCATAAGTGGAGATCAAACCGGGATAGCTAGTTAAAATCATTTTTAAAAGAAAGAAGAACAGTAGAAGAAGCAACATATAAAAATAAAATTTATACCAAGAATGTATTTGTGACAATTTACTTTACAAAATGAGTTAACTACATGTAATGTTAACACATTGGAAGAAAGTTTACTAATACAAATTCTAGCTAAACCCAGTTTTGGTGGCACTTGTCTGCTTTGGAAACTGTGGTCCCCAACACTGTTATCATGACACTATTATTGCTCTACTCTTTGTCATAACTGAACCCTCTGGATTTGTATGGGAAATCTATCTGGGTGTAACGGAGTATCTTCGTGTATAACGTATTTAAAATTAAGTAAAATAGGAAAATAAAATGTCAAAAAACAGGTAGCTGAGAAAATGTCCCTGTTATACATGTTCCATGTCCAAGTCTATACAAAAACACTCATAATATTCTTATTGCAATCATTAAAATAATTTCTACTAGACATTCAGGAAATAATGCTGTTTTACATGATATTCTATCATTTGCAATTTTAAAATCTTCCTGAAAGGCACATTAATATTATAATATCACCTTAAATGATTAATCAAGGCTTTTTTGCAAGTAGAAAATGCATCTTTTTGTTAGCAAAACTACACGCAATAAGTTTAACAATGTACTGGTAATGATTCTGGGTCGCTAGATTTGATTTTATCAAAATGCTTAGGTTTCTTCTGCTTTCCCACTGGTAGAAGACAAAATTGAGTCCTTTGTGCTGTGTTAGAAAAATAAGTCTTACTCATGGCAGTGCTAGGAGGGGAAGAAAGTAAAATAATTACCCACAATCTCAGGAAGAAAGCGGTACTTTAGAGCAGTGGTTCTGGGTCCAGGGCCCCTGGATTCACTTAGGAAGTTTCAAAAACCCCATCCCACAGGCCACACTTGCACTTCGACCCAATCAGAACCTCGGGGCATCAGTATTGGTTAAAGCTCAGACGACTGAGTCTTGTGGACAGCTAAGGTTAAGAACTGTGGTTATGAAACAGGCAAGAGGAAATAGAAAGCTGCCCCCCACCCCACCCCCATCTCTTGCTTCCAGGGTATTGGATCACCCCAGAAAGCATCCAACCACCTGGATGTTTGGGGCTTGAAACTTCTAGCACATGACATCTAAGGGATCCGGGAGGGTTGGACTGATGTCAACCTCCAAAAGGTTGCTCCAGGGAAGGGCCGATTGTCCCCAAGATGTTGAGTGGTGTCTGTCCCAAACCCACCACTCAGCAACACGGCCTCGTGCGGCCACCTGCTCCGTGAATGAGGCCTCAGCACGGAGGCCTGGACATGGGAGGTGATGTCACCCAGGCCGCTCAGCCGCAGCACTTACAGGCCTGCTCAGATGGCTTCCTGCCCATCTGCCTGCAAATTCCCACCTAAACATTGCCCTGTATTTCTTGAAAAAAAGGAAAACAGAGGTGAAAAGCTCTCTAAATCAGTGCCAAACAGAGGTGAAAAGCTCTCTAAATCAGTGTCAAGGTAGAATTCTGACCAACACCGATGCTATGTACCTACAAAGCGCTAGGAACAGATAAAGCACACCTTCTTTGCCACCTGGACCGTAAAGCTTGAGTCTAATTCATTTTCACTTGGGTACAATACACCTTGCAGTTTCTTCCTCCGCCTCGCTCCCATCCTCTTCCTGTACATTGCATCATACACGTGCAGTCATGAAATGAATATTCTGATAACTGACCAAAGATGATTCCAAAACACACAGCTCCCTTCACAGGTCATCCCTTGAACGATTACAGAAATAAGTTTGTAGTCTCATCTCTTAAAAAGCATATTTAATAGTAAGGAATAAACAGCAGAGAGAAAAAAGGAGGACTTACGGTATTACCCCGTTTTCACCGAGCATCGGGGGAAATGGACTCAATAGAATGAGTAGGACTGTTTACGTAGGCACAGAGGCTGATAATAAGCATGTTTTGCAAAACCTGAGCCCCATTTCAACCATACACCGAGTATCTAGTACTTATATCATGTGATAAGAAAAATTGATTGGAAACAAGCACGGAGAAACTCACCCAATGAGGAAAGAGACCCCCAGCTCAGCAGCGGTTGTTTGCTATACAAGTTTAAGCAGGTTGCTGAGTTCTCTGAGCTTCAGTGCTCTCACCAGTTCGCGGCAATAATGCTCGAGGGATCCTCTTGCTTCACAGAATCAGGAAGATGTGAGGTTGAATCCCACTCATTGAAAGGACCGGCTGAGCAGTCAGAGGCGAGTTAATTAAGCTTTCTGAGCATCATATTTTTCATGTGAAAATAGTCCCTAATGTAAAGAGTTGTTTTTAAAATTTAGTGACATAAATAAAATGCCCACTCACGTGCTGGAAGCACTCTCCGTGCTTTGTAATTGATACTGATCACATATCTCCTAACGTCAGGGGCTACTCCAAAGGTCAGTAATTGTAGGAGCCAAATACAGAGCTCTGAGATTCTGAATGTGTCCCGTGGATGTTTACTGAGCCTTTCTGCACAGAAGCCATGATGACAAAAGAAAGAACCCAAGTACCCGACACTGCACTGTCCTAAGGCAGGGATAATTCAGATGAGGCACGGGCCCCATGCACCAGTCGCTGCTGAACTGGGTAGTATGTTAGCTACTAAATGTCTAACGCCTCCCCAGAGAAGTGTTTGAGGGTACTAGAAAAGAAATGTCAAGTTAGAACAATACAGAGACGGAGGGCAGAGGGGCCTTCGATCTGGACTTTGACAGGATTGATGGGCTAAGATGTGAATGAAGCCGATTATCCAGGTGGGACAGATGTGACTTAGTCCATAGTGTACACAAAACAGCAGACCATTCATTTAACTGGACCGTGGATTTGACAAAATAAAAGTGATCAGCAGTAAATAGACAAGTAACTGGTTACTGTGAGACAGTCTAGCTTATAGGTTCAGTGAAAGAAAAACAGTGCTTGAAAACTCAGAATACAGAAGCAGCCACTTGACTTCAAGAAATGCTGCCTTTAAAAAATTAAAAGCAAAAGATGCTGGGTGGTTTGTTGAGTAAACTAACTTTCCCAACATCAAGTGAAACTGGTTTATTCATTCCTTTTCAGAGTCCATGAATGTAATTCAAAGTGATGTTTATGGAGGGAAAGTCCACTAAACATTTGCTGTGCATTCATACACCATCTCCTGAGCAATTAATTCTATGTTAAGATGAATCATTTTAAGAGATTTGGAAGAATACCATGATATATTCAAACGATCTTATGCCATACAACTGTGTGCCATATGTGATCAAACCTAATTAAATTGATTTGAAAAAAAAGGTGTCACTGTTTACCGACTGTGTGTATATGACCCTCCGAACCTAAGCATCCCACACATTGGGAATGAAGTCATAAAAGTAGTTCAACCGTGCAAAGATTTAATATCTTTTTAAAGACATAGTCCAGGGGAAAGGGACTAGTGGTTCATATGGTCAGCGTAAACAATCCCACTTTTGCAACCAACAGACCGAGGCTTTTAATCTGGGGACGAGAAAGCAGAGAATAAAAACGCATAGCTTAACATAAGCATTTGGACTGTGTCTTCCAAAGCTTCCCCTACTCAGTGTGGGCTCAGAGACACTAGGACAGATGAAAGACCACACAAAATTCTCCTGGGTCTAAAATTTCTCATCTATATTACTCATTCTCAGGAGTCCTTGATTCTTGATATACGTTGTTAATTTTGTAAAATCTCAATTAAATAAGATTGTCATATTACAATTTTTCTCAATTTGTAATAATCTTTTGGTTCCCCTAACACTTTATCTTGACAAAGCTGTGCTTTGAAAGAAACTAGCTTTCTGATCTCCAGAACAAGCCAACTATTAAATCACAATATTTGATGAAATAAAGCAAGATCATAACTTCCGAAATGTCAGGCAAAGCTCTCTTTCTCACTATAACAAGGGTAGTATTTTTAAAAACTTTACCTATCATGTTAATACTTGGAATTAATATTTAATCAACATGTTATAGAAAGAAGTATACTTGAAACGTAAATATCACAGCACAGCATGAATCAGGTCTGCAGTTTGTGGGACTCATTGTTGCTTGAAAAACAACAAAAGCAAACTTTTTATTTTTTCTAGACATCGTGAAACAATTCGAGCCATACATTAGCATCCTGTGCACTTGATATCAAAGAAAATTTTATGCATTATGAGAAGATCATTTACAAAATCAGTATTTCACCTACAGTTTCTAAAGGGAATGACTGCCCATTTGACTGCAAATTCCATTCCATTCAAGGACAAAAACATTTTTAAGTCTTGTGAGATTGGAAGCAAATAGGTGAAAATGAAATTCTGGACCTGCTGTTCCCAGAGTGCTTTTAGGCCTAGTTGTCTTCCTCATATGGACCCCAGGCTTCTCATCCTCCCTTTTTTCTTGAGACAGGGTCTCTCTATGCAGCCCAGGCTGGCCTTGAACTCACTACATAGCCCAGGCTGGCCCCGCACTCTGGGCACTCCTCCTATCTCAGCTTTTGAAGTGCTGGGTTACACGGTTGACTTTGAAAAACAAGTAGTTCCTTTTCTTTCTTTTACCATGGTAGATATGACCGAATCCCAAATAATATTCTACACTTTATATCCCTGGGGATACAGAGACCGAAGAGAAAATGCAGGCTCAAGTGTGGTCACAGGTAAACCACACCCAGCCTCTCTTCCTTTGTAATGCACTCTCTTCTATCTAAATTTCACCTGAGCCATCACTGTCTCTATGGGACTGTCCCTAATTGCCACTTTAGTCTAGTTGGACCAGTTCTCCTAGTGATCTCTAGTGATCGGAGTTCACAAAACTAGTTGGGAATGCAAACTTTGCCATAAAATAAACATGTAGCTACTGCTGAAGTCATCAAGACTATTATGAAGAGAAAAAGAGCGAGTGGTTATGACATGGCCAGTGGGGCTGGGCACTGCAGTTAGACCCTTCCACGGATTTCCACTCTGTCCTCCTCCTGGTCTCAGCAGGGCTGTGCTGTTATCATCCTTGGTTCACAGATGAGGAAGCTGAAGCCTGCAAATGACTAGTAATTCACCAAGGCCGTGCAGCCAGGAGCACACAGAGAGACAAACACACCCAGCTTCTGACCCCATGGGGTTCTGCTTTTCCCAGGAGGTTATACCAGGCATCAGACTGATCCCCCGTGAGACACAAACTCAGAATTCATAAGGATGTGTGGGAAGAAAACAACTTCATTTTCCCCTTCAAACAATGAATCCGGTTTTCTCATCAAATTTTTAGCTGCCATATCATGGATTTTCAGCACACCCCACTAATATTCATTCACATTCATGGAAATCAACATGCAATTCAAATATCATGATCTGATGTTTACAGGCAGTCAACAGCAAAGCACTTGAAGTAATTTGATTTAAACTCTAACATAGTCCTCAAGAGATAGACAGTAATTCAAGATAATACACAGTAATCAATTAATTTGTTTATAGTTTCTATGTGAATAAGGCATTTTCCATTTGAAAATCAAGTTATCTTCCTTTTATTAGTACATGTGCAGTACATGCTTACATTCCTTGTACAGAGTTAGAGAGAGAGTGTGTGTGTGTGTGTGTGTGTGTGTGTGTGTGTGTGTGTGTGTTTTGATCCTTTTGAGAAACACAGAAACATGAGAAGGAGAACTTTCCACAGATTAGGGAAGTCCAGGATGAAGTGAATTCTCAGCGGCTTTGAGGCCGCCTCCCCAGAGACAGATGGAGCCAGGGTGAGGTCCTGGTCCACGGCTCTCTAGCTGTGGTGGCTTCCACACACCACTTGACCTCTGTCTTTTCATTTCTCCATCTCTAAAAATGGCTCCTTAAAAGCCTTAAATGTACATGGATGTGAAAGTGCTTTTCACTGTTTGGTACAAGGCTGACTTTGAAAACCAATTAGCTCTTTTTCTTTCTTTTACCTCTGGATGGATGATTGAATCCCAACTACTGTTCTACACATGGTTCATATCCTGGGGCTACGGAGACTGAAGACAAAATTCAACCTCAAGCAACCATAGCTAAATGGGGAAGAACTGTTGGAAAACTAAGAAATGAAGCACAATACAGTATACACTGCCACAGGGACAGGCACAGAGCAGAGCGGGGCCAGGCAGGAGCAGAGTCTGGGGCAAGGGGAGGTGGGTGGGCCTGCGGGGAGTCTTCATGGGCTGGAGGGAGCAGTGTGTTTGGGGGGCCAAGCAGCCCTGCAAACACTGCTGGAGATTTGGAGCCCGGGTCTTTATTTAGTCTTTTCCATTTAAACCTTACAACAGTCCTGCAAGTTGACTTATAACTGCCTGTTTTTTTCAAGTAATAAAAAGGCAGAGCTTGGAGAACAAGTATCAGCTTTTGTAAGTATCAATACTAAAAAAGCATGACGGTCGTATGCTACCACAATTCAGTGACATGGTAAAAGATGATGACTGTCTCAGAATACCCAGTCCATAGTCTCCGTATAAGCAAAGGAAGATGCTAAAATCCACTCTACTCTGTCTGGAATGGATAGATTTCTAAAGATACCCAAAGGTTCTACCGGGAGTCTTCTGAGTGGTAGAAAGTTTGGGAAGATCTCTTTTCACTAGGAAAGAAAAGCATCTGCTCCCAGCACCCCACGGCTCTCTCTTCCTGGTCCAGTTTAATCCAGGAGGGAGGAGGCCCTCAGAAGAGGCCGCTGAGCAAACAGCACCTTCCCAGTTTCAGAACAGTTCATGCTAAATAGGAGAGCAAACTCAAACCCGCTGGCCTGACAATATCGAGGGATGCAAATAAGCCTGCTTTCTGTTATCATGCTGCAAGACTAATATTACCCATTCTTTAGAAACAAAAGCCAGAGCCAGCGTGCAAACCCTCCAACCCTTAGATGTTCAAACCTTCCAGGAAAGCATTACACATGTCAACATTGACTCAGCAGCACTGCTGGCTCCCCAGAGAGAGAGCGTCCTGGTACTCACACCATGGGTTTTGTTCAACTTATGATATTCCCTGTAGAACATGCGTTTCTACACGGGTAGAATCATGATTTTGTTTGCTAAATGAAAATTTTCCCACTTTGAAGAAATCAGAGCTATCTAGATATATGTGTGCTAATTTGATAAAGGACTCTAGCATGCTTTGCTTATTGAAATGTCAGTTAAGACTGTTTCAGTTGAGATAAAAATGCGAAGAGCTTTTCAGCTCACATAACTAAGATAGGATTTGCTCCAGCCACAGTCTCTTTGGCATCTCAGTTGACGTCACGAGGCCCTCTCTGGTTCCTCTCTTTCACGTTGTCTCCCTTCTCATGCTGTTGCAAGACAGCTAGAGCTGCCCAAACTCACTTCTCTGACCTTCACATGCAGTAGGAAAAGGCAAACCTTTCCCAGGAGCACTCAGCTGAGGCCCAGAGCTGAGGCCCAACTGTCCCACTATGGACTGTGACCACCCAGGTGTTGAAACTCAAGATGTCACCAACCCAGGGAAAGGCACTCAAACAACGCGTGCTCCGGATCCGACTCATGAGCTATGTTTCCAGAGTTCACTAAATGACGGAAGGGAGAGACTGAAAACATATCAAGCTGGTCTCCAGGAAATATTAGGACAGAGGTTCCCCAGCCCCACGGATACCACCTGATGGCAGTCATGTAACTCCAGTACCAGGCTTTCTTTTAAAAAACGATCTTTCCTGTTACCTCAGATTCCACTTTCTCTTGGTTCTCTTCTCTAATCAGTTCTCTGAATCCTTCACCAACCTTTTCCCTTGCTGCCGTTTACCTGAATGTGAGTATGCCACCGAGGTTCTGCCCTCGGGACTGTTGTGTCACTGTGTGTGGATACACATACACACCTGAGTGTGCACGTGGTGAGTCCCTGCACCCCCATGACTCCAAGCACTACTGAAACCCATGTCTCAGACCGAGAGCCCACTGCGGTCCTCCCCAAAAGCACAGCTTTCTTGGGCTCTCGAGCGGCATCCACTGGTTTGTTCAGTGGCCTCATATTTGCCAAGAACCTGCTGTAACACCTTCCATGAGCTGCTGTGCTAGGAGAATAACAAGGAAGAAACAAGAAACACTTGTTGAGCCCGGGGAGTGTCCACCCCGGCCACAGGATGGGTGATCAGCACAGGACAAGTAACTGCAAAGGCAATAGCACCACCGAAAAGGAGCACAAGATTGCTTAGGTCTCCAGACAAACACAGAAATGTTTCCTGACACCTCCACCTCTGTCTGCAAATCTAAGTTCCTGTCATGTCTTCGGAGTCAGTTCCTGTGCTCTGTGTTGTGTCAGTGAAGTCACCAGCCATATACTTTTTAAATGGCCATTTCCACCCCCCGCTTCCTCTCCTTCCGTCTGTCACCAACTCGTGTTTTTATTTCCTGGGTCGCTCCTGCCGCTTCTCTCTGCTGTAAATTACAGGCACTTGAGGCTATTCAGTGAGACCCTTCTCCACACGCTGTTTCTAACACCTGCATTGTCAGGCTTCATTCTTTCTCCTTCTCCATTTCCCTTGCATGTATCTCAGGACCTTTGAATGGAAGGAAGAAATGAAACTGTTCAATATCATGACTCATGGCTTGTTTTGTTCCCTAGCCAAGGATGAGTGCATTTATTAGAAATAATAAATCAAGGAATAAGTGGAAGACAATCATACCCCTCCCCTACTGGAATAAAGCACCTCTGATAAGCTTTCACACAATGAGAGACCGAATCCTGAGACACACTGTGGTGACTAATCTACACTGTCAACCTGAGAGCCTCGAGAGATGCCTAGAAGATGAGCAAAGCACATTCTGGGCGTGTCTGGGTGGTTCCCCCGAGGAACCATACCTGGTCCCCGGCCCCTTCCTCTGGGGCTTTTCCCCTGCTCTTTGCCTCCCAGATGCCATGGGTTGAGCAACTTCATTCCACCATACTCTTCTGCCTGGATGTTTCTGCCTCGAAGCCAGACAACCAGGGACTGAACTCTCTGAAACCATGAGCCAAAACAAAGCTCTCTTCCTTCAAGTTCTGGCTGTTGAGTGTTTTGTTCAAGCAAGGAAAGCAGCTAGTACAGGCACTGCGGTAGTTTGGCACTGTATTACTCGCCTCAGCCAAGACTACTTTTGGGTTGGAGTTGGCTAAAGGCATAAGGAATTCAGAAGGTAGAATTAAAGGAACGGCGATTATGCCCTTGAAGATCATCATAGACCGAAGTGGTGAAATTCAGTCACACGGGGACCAGCAGTTTCCAGTGTTCCTATTCCTACCACTCCATACTCTCTTCTTGTTCTGCTGATCCAAAGCAGAGCTAAGGCTGCCCCCAAAGCCCTGGCTGCAACCTTACAGAGGCAGTGCCCACAAAGAGCAGCAGATTTGTGCACCAGCACCTTTGCCCGACCCTACTGCAGCAGCTGGTGCCCAGAATTCTCTGCAAGCTTCTTCGTCTGCCCACTGAGCCCTCTGCTTCACGATGTCTAGTCAGTAGGCTCTTCTTTGATCCCTTGTTCCCCTGGACAAACCTTTCATCCCACACTGTCCCACATGAATCCATATCACTCAAAGAGTGGTTTTCTTCCTGTTTGGCCCCTGACTAATATGCATGGTCTGTTGCTGCAATACAAGCCGAGGGTTTCCTTCAGTGAGGTTTGCATCTCTCATTCTACCTGCTACAGAAAGGAGACTGATCAGAGAAGCAGGAAGTTGGCCACCAGGTACTCTCATTAGTTTTCCTAATTTTGAGCAAGGCCTGCATAAAATGGCATGGTTGAGTATTTGAAGTACTAGTACAGATAAAAGTCCTTTACATTTGCGGTGTGGTGTAGTATTTTTTAATGATATGTATCTATCACTTAATCTCTGTAACTGCCACTGTTTTATATCCCTCCCATATTGGCAAGCACTTTGCCAGATTATTTACTTCTCGGTCTTTCTGATCCTCGCAGATATTATTTCATGAACAGATGCATTGTTTGACTTGCCCTTCTCTGAGCTGATCTTTAAAGAAAGATATTTTATTAACAGTGGCTGCCAAGGTGCCTTTTAGGACAAGGACTATTTTTGGTGGAGAGGAGTAACGAACAGCTTGGAATAGCAGTGGGGACCCTGGGGACTTGCATGTCAGCAAGTACTGAAGGAAATAGAGAGAGAGAGAGCCAGGAAAACGGGAGACAGAGGGTGTGGTGGGGCGGAATGTAAGTGTGGGATGGGTCCCGGGGAAACCTCCCAGATGCAGCCGTGACAAATAGCATCTTAATTGATTCTTGGAAATTCAGAGGAAAGATCTGGAACTTGTATGTGTGAGCTAATTTAATTTGCATCTCAAGGGTCAGGGAATTCTTGGCTATAGTATTACTTATATGTAGGTAGGGAAATTAAAACTAAAACCTAAAAAAGGGTAAATTAAGATCATAGAGGTGGTAAATTCTAGTGTTGAAAGGTGAACATGAGTTTGTCTGCATTGAGCACCTACAAGGGTCTGAGGCCATATGAGAGCAATGCTGCTCCACTGTAGACATGCTGGCTCCATGTCTCCTCTTTGCATGGACCACCGGGGTCCTCTAGGGTTTGGAGTACTTGCCCAAGGTAGGGTTGGAGGATCTGTTCCTTGTATCCAAGCAGAGGCAACAGAAGGGTTGGCTCTGCAAGATCCATCCGGGCACTTGACTTCTAAGGAGTCCAAAGGGTTTCAGCAGTAAGCCCTGATGCTCGCGGCTCTCAGAGCATCCCTGCAGGGACTTTTCTCTGCAGCTGAAAAAGTGGTGCTGAATTGTGCAGATGCTAATGAATAGGAGGACACTTTAGAAGGCAAGAGATGCTGGAAGGACACTGTGATCTCTAGAAAGAAACAGCTAGTGGGGTCCACTGGCCTTTTTCAGCCAAGACTTGCCCGTCAATGGCATGCTTAGAGTAGTGACACAGAAAAGCTCCAACTATAGGAGTAACTGAAATCTGCCTCTGATGCTATTTGCTGCTGAGAACCCATAGCAACCACCACTGGCAGCTTCCTTTGCCTGGATGCACCACCGATCTCAGGACAGAGACCATCACATGAAGTTGCCCAATATGTGTACCACTCCTCATTAAGTGAAGCTTGGATCTTGGAAAAATACAACTATAATTAAGTCCAAACCAATAGCAGCAGCCTGAGCTAGGTGCTTACTGTAGGCCACAGTTATCTCAATTAATCCTTAAAACACTTCTACAGAGTAGACAATATGATCACATTGGTCCTTCAGATGAGCAATGGCCACACAGCCAGCAAGGTAAAGAAGACCTATCTGATTTCAAGTTCCATGTTTGGAGATATTTTGGGAGCATAATAATCTTCCAAAAGCTCCTCTCCAAAAATGTACACTTTTGAAAAAGATGGGTGGGTCTGATTTGTCTTCACTGTCTTTACAGGTACCCCGAGCACAATGCCCAGCACACAGGTGCCAGACCAATGTGCTCATTCATTCGCCAGAGGTCTTCACTGAGATTGCCTGCTGTTGGCTCTCCGATCTTGAGTGAGTCATGAAGTTCCTGTGCTTGAATATTATCTCTTCTGTAAGGTGGTTAAATGATAGCACCATCCTTGACACCATGAGCACTAAACAAACCAGGGTATATAAACCCCGAGTGTGGTTATATATGCTGAGGGCGACCCAGTTTCTGCACTGAACCTCTATAGCTCCACACCCCAGATCTGACACCGAACAGACTCAGATTTTTCCATGAAAGGCACTGGGAAGGCACTGCCTGTGAGGCTGTCTTCAGGGGCCACAATTTCTCCCTCCCCTCCCTGTCCCAGAACCAGGGCTGAGATGAAGAGTGATGCATAGAACTCAAGATGGAAGGAGGCACCGAGGCACCGCTGTCAGCGTGGTGCACTGTGTGCACCCCTGGTTTTAAGTAGAAAAGCTGCTGGGAAAGGACTCAGCCCTTCAGCTCACTTTGCAGTGCACAGCTTTTATAATAAAGTCACAGAATAGAAAAGTCATTTCCCTCAAAAGTTCTAAAAGTAACATCATAGCATAAATTTACTAGAAAACAAAGCTGGTGTAAGAAATTGAGTTGTGGATGCATTTCTAAAACTGAATCATTTAGACAATAATTCATTGCTTTTCAGAGACTGGATTTTCCAAGGTTGTAAATGGTTTCATCTTCTTTTTAAAAAATCTCTATTATCATGTTGCATATAATAATTGATTCTCTGAGCAGAAGAGGTAAATTCATGGAAGGAAAACTTCAAGCAAGAAAAATGCAGCCTTACAGAAAATAACAAGTCAAAGTCTCAAAGAAGTGCTGTAAGTTTGTCTTTATCTTAGTGAACTAGATCCATAAGCAAAGCAGTCTTTCAGTGTGTATCAGGGATACACGAGCTCTACAAGACTGACAGAATGTTTTTTTGTTTGATAAGTCTAAAGGGACAGAGACAGAGACTTATCCTTTATTTTTTTTAAAAAAAAAGTTCATTCTTTTTATTTAATTAATTTGAGTTATTTTTAAAATTTCATTATTTCTCCTCAAGTTTATTATATGGTTCTCTTTTAACTTCTTTAGTTAAATACTTAGCTTATATACTTTAAATATATGTAGATATGACTACACTTGCATCCCACAAATTCTAGCTACATCCCACAAATTTTCTATGTATATTTTTCTTGACAAGTTCTAAGTATTTTTAACTTTTTTTTTGCATTTTCTCTTTGCTCCATACAAAGCTATCATGAAAATTAAATAACAAGAAAAACAATTCTAGTCTAAGAGACATTTCCAGTGGTAAAGAAAGATGCCAGAACCAAGCTAACAGACTGTAAGGCCGTTACCATTTCAAAAGGAACTAAAAGATGCTGAAAATTTTGAAAGTAAATTAGGAAACAACATAAATCAGAATTTTTGAAATTGAGAAGTGAAATTATACAACCAAGGAAGAATTAGAAATAAAAGAAAATAACATTTCAGAAAAGAAGGTGAAAACAGAAGAGAACTGTACAGAAAAATACATAGCTGATGAACTAAGGAGAACAGAAAATGCAAAGAAACATTTTTAGCACCAGTAAATGAAACAATAAAAAGGGTTAAGAGAAAATGACAAATGCAAAGATAAGCACATGCAGCCTCACACAGAAGTCATGGATGGGATCCCCATCAGAGAGACAGCGGTGTCCAAAGGAAACCAAAGCAAAAGAAGAGAAAAACAAAACAAACGAATTAAAGAGAAGCTTCTTGAAGTTAAAAAAGATTGTAAAACACATGTTGAAACAACATCCTGAAACCTAAGACTACTGGCCCATAATGACCAAAATCAAGAAAGTTCCCAGTAAAGTCAATAACCATTAAAGAAAAACTATTCAGAGCCTCAAGAGGAAAGGGAATGCTTTCTTATGTTGAAAATAAAATTATATCTTTATAACACTTTCAACAGCAACATGGTCTTTCAGAAGAAAATAGAGTAGCTCTATTAAGATAGTATACAGAATAAAGTGTGAGCTAAGGTTTTCATGTTCATTAAAAACTTCAGAGAATACAAAAACAGATGGACTCATGGAATAGTATTTCAGTGAAATACTATTTACTACTTCCTGAAGACTTTCTTACAAATAAATTTTGAATAGTCAAATGAGTAAAAGGCTAAGAGTAAATTAGGAGAGCGTAGTATGCAGTAGATGTGTGCTCTGATCACACAAACAATATAAAAGTCTTAAAAATCAGAATGGGAAAGCATATATCATGTATAACAACCTACAGCAAATAAAAGGTAATGATGAAGCATTCTGTTTAAGGTCATGAGCAACTCAGAAAGTTCAGCAGCATTATGCCTGTGCTCCAGGCCAGCACATCAGTGTGAAGAAACATATATATACTAAATTAAAAGTTAGAAGGCATGTTGTAACAGAGACATGATAGTCTAAGAGATAGCCCAAAAGCTATCATAATCCACACAGATTTCAGAAAGCTCTGGGTATAATATAAATGTACAAAATGTATGTTTTTAAATACTGAATACATAATCAGAATGTAATTTTTAAATGACACATGTGAAAATAGCATCCAAACCTACAGGATTCCTAGAAAAAAAAATCCAGGAAAACTTGAAGAAAATACTGGGGATAAAATCATGTCATTTTATTCAAAGACACACAAAGTGGTTGAAGTGGTGAGGTATACTATGTTCATGGATGGGATCCCCATCGGAAAGATCTCAGGATTAATGAACCAATTTCACATGATTTTCATCCAAACCCTACCACTGTAGAGTCTTTTCTGTAGAGAGTTTTAGTGCACAAAAGAATAAGCCAATGCATCAGTTAAATAGGACAGAGAAGCCAGAAACAGAAATATGTCACTGAACCCTTAAACCTTGCATCGTGATTATTTTCAGAGAGTTTGCTTTAGACTCAAAACTCAGTATTTTGTCCAGCCCTTGGATTTCACTGTTCTAAGACTGAACTAATAACTAGAGCTTTTCTTCTGGAATCAATTTGTTGTCTTAATGTGCTATATAAAAAATAATAAGAAATTTTGGAGTGCTTGGTTTCCATACAGGCTTTTGTGGAAAACTTTGAGGTAGCAGGCAGGTATTAGAAACTGCAGGGTTGTCCTTCATTGGTGGCTCATTGTGAGAGACCACATCCCTGGTTCTGCACACATGTTTGAGTACTGCTTTGTGGCGAGAGATGCATTTGAGTCCTCTGTAGGAAAATGGATGCACCTGTAGACTATAATGTCAAGTGAAATAAAGCAGACACACAAGCCTAAATATCACATGGTTTCGCTTATACAAGAAACCCAAAGTGTAAGTAAATTAAAGAGCAAAATAAAAGATACACTAGAAGAAACAGAGAGATAGATCTTTCACAAATAAGAAGAAGACCAAGAGATTAAGAGAGCTCAAGGGAAAGGAAGGGGACATAAAAAGAATCACAATATCTTATGTACATGGAATAACTCTATGTGTTGACAAAACTTGAAAAATCTAAAAAGTATAAAATGGAAAAATGATTACAAAAGCACCTTAAAATCTCTCAAGCATCCCTCTGCCTCATGGTCAAAAAGCAGTAACAAGACTAATAGCTACCAGAGACTTTCCAAGATTCAGACACTGTACTAAACACTTTCCATGAATTATGGGGGTTAATCCAAGAAATAATCTCACAGGCAGGTACAATTACTATCCTCATTTTATGGCTGGCACATGGAGGTTTGGAGAAGTTAAACAACTTTCTCAAGGTCAAGATCAGTTAGAGAGTCAGGCACAGGGCCAGGACTTAACTCTTCGGCTATCAAACATCCCTACCGGTGCCCTCAGCTACCTCGCCACATGGTCTCTCTGTAAAATATTGTCATCGCCCTGTTTGGCATTGAACTTGTACATTTTCAGCCTTGAAATAAGAGTCGAGGAAAATGGTATGATGTGAGTTGTTCAAAAGTAACCTGTTAACTTTCCTGAAAACATCGTGAGGGAACTCAATTGACTTTATTTTTAACAAAATTTTAGCTTGCTAACAAGAAATGCACACAGAACCGACAGGCCCTTTTAAAAACTAAATTTTAAACATGTGAGAAACTTGGAAAAGGTGCTTTTTGCTGAAACAGGAGTAAAGTCCTAATGCCCCGCTTAGGGAGCAGGTCTTGCGTTGTTGACATATAAAGAAGCTCTTTTTAATTAACGGGATAGGAACTTAATATCTTCACATATGCAAGGTAGGTCAGCTTGCTCGGGCAACCGGATCCACCAAGCTTTGTGTATTAGTTCTGCTCTTTTGACTCCTGAGTGCACCTTGCTAAGTCATGGGCATTAAGGCGAGGTCTTAAGTAAAGATTTTGTACTCTAGTGCTTCTTGGGAAAATGAAGATATGCTAACCTGCAGCAGAGAGCACAAGCTGACCCAGCAAATTAAAACTTGATATAAAGAATAACCCAAAATCTTAGATAAAAATGTCTAGGAGGTTAATTTGCCTGGTCCTCCCTGGATGCGAACAGAGAGATCGTCACAGCTTTGGCAAAATGTGACAGTGGGAATTAGACATAGCATGTAAAAGCGTATGTGTTTTTATGTAACTCACTCAGAAAGCATTTCTAGTAAATGAAATGTGAGCTTCTAACACCTTAATCCAGACAACAGAGTAAAGGCAGAAACTCAGTCCTAAGACAAGTGCCATACTCTGGAGATACTTGTCTTTGTCAGTGGTCTGTTGATTGATCGCTTTAACAAGACCAAAGGTAGTTATCCTAAAAACACAATGTCATTTCTTCTGGTATTTTCCACTTAGGTCAAACAGCCCTGCCTTACAACACTTCTTAGCAGTGTTATATAAAACGTTACATTCCTGACTTGGCTACCCTCCACCAAAAGGACAGATGTTTTACATGTTTTGACTCATTTCATTCTATTCCAAGAGACTTTGAATCATGTAATACAGTAATAAAAGACAATGCTTTAGGAGAAATTTAAAATTAGTAAAGAGGTTTCACATCTAATACTTGATTCTCGCAAAATCCCCATGGAGTTAGAAGCAGGATTAGTTGCAATGAGGTCGTCATACAGATGACAAAGTTAAGGTGCTAAACATCGTGACGTTAGCAGGACGCATTCCAAATTTTGCAGAAATTGAGGCTCATGTGGGCCAGGGAACCTGAGAACTGTTAGGGAGAGAAGGAGGCAAGAGCAAAAATATGGTGGAGAAAACACCCTCCAGGAACACCACTTACTGTGAATTTGGAGATTCTCAGATTTTTCTTAATTGCTGCTATTAGTTTTGCTTTGGGATTGTGTGGGGCCCCTGTTGCTATGATAACTTCACCTAAATATTTCCCCAGAGGTCTGCTAAGACTCCCTTTGGTGAGTCTTTAATTTGCTGGGTCGGCTTGTGCTGTCTGCACTCTCTCACAGTGTCACCTGCTGCAGGGTTTGGACAGCCATAAAAAGCAGGAAGCATGACCTTTGTCCACACGAGTTTCCCCGTGTCGTCACATTCAGGTTTACACTCTGAGAACATGCTCTGTGCTTCCTGCAAACGCTTCTTTAAAATCAAGTGAATGATTGAAGTGGTCTCTAATATCAAATCACGATAAGCACAAAAGTGTCTTTTGATTTGGAAATGATAGCAACCCCCTGAAACCTAGCTAAGTAAAATGCGAGGAGAAAGTCACACCAAGCAAAATCTGCAGAACCAGCTGTGTCTGTGTGAGTACCCTTATGCTGTGAAGCACACGGCCTCGGCTGAGCTGCTCAGCTATCATTTTGAGAATTTATGTGCACGGTGTTACCAGAGGCCTTGAGATTGGAGAATTTCTCTTGGAGCATGTGGCCTCATGAGCCCTCCTTGCAAGCATTTTCTCTCTGTAGTTAAAGTAGCTAAACATGTACCCACTGTGGTTTTCAAAGTCTGAAGGACTCAAGAGAAATAACAAAAAGCAAGTCAAAGCACTGTCCATTTAGCTGCGGTAATATTAGCGGAAGTAGGAGCCATGACTTCCATTTCCTTCCGAGATGCAAGCATGCACAAAAAGCTAGAAGCAGACAGATGGCGACAAGGCTAACCTTGAATGTTTCTTGCTTAATTTGACTATTTAAACTTTTTTAATGTTGTTCTCTTCTGTTCTACACCTTTAAAAAAGGGTAGAGTATTTTTAGATTAAAGAAATAACATATTTTGTGAGCAGGTGGAAAGCTAGAAAATTCCAGTCACCAGGTGTCACACTATCAAACAGCACACCAGGTGTAAAAAGTAGAAAAATAACCTTCAAGGGTATCTGGGGAAAATTCCAAGAAAGGTCAGACAGCTATTATCCTAACCCCTGGCAGCTATTTTGCTTTACAACTTCATTAGAAAGAAAGCTCAGCAGAGAAAGGTGTCTGCTAACTAAGCACATGCCCCTCATCCAGAAGAAGCCGCAGGGAGCAGTGTAGACAGTGGACACCTATTGTCAGAGTCTCTCGCTCTTGTTCACCTCAGTTCTCAGCCTGAGGACTGGTCCCACCTTCGCCAAGCTGAAGAACCTCGCTTCCCCTCTCAGTCTCCAATGGGAGGCCAAGAATTCTGGGGAGCTTTCTCTTGCTGGACCCAATACAACAAATATCACCAACACTGTGACAGGTAGTGAGAATCCGGCAGCCGAAGCAGACCTTGGCCTTAAGTTGCCAATGATCTGAAGGAAAGAGAAACCCACGTGTTCAACGGTTGCTGATTGAATGCCCAGTGTGGGTCAGCTGGTCTCCTACCAACACACATTACTGTGGGTGGAGGACAGAGGCTAATAGTGAGGAACAAGGCAGAGGTTGCACGTACACACCTGTGCACGCACACACACATGCACACGCATACACATGCATGCAGTCATTCCTACAGACACTCGGATTCCAGCACACCCCTGGGGATGCTGTACTCTGCAGCCATGCCAACACCTTGCATAAAATGTGTAGCTTTGCACATAGCTTAAGTGCAACCTTCCATGCACTTTAACTTCCCTCTAGGTTACTTATAATTCCTAACGCAGTCTAAATGCTATTTAAACAGTCGTGATACTCTGATGTTTAGGGAAAGATGAGAAGGAAAAAGTCTGCAGATGTTCAGCACAGATGTAATTTTTTCCCTAATATTTTTGAACCCCGGTTGTTTGACTCCACAGATGTGGAACCGCAGATACAACAGGCTGACTGTGCATGTGCGTATGTGTGTGTGGAAGGGTAGGTGTGAGTGTGTGTGCAAGTACATATTACATTTATTATGTATGCATGTAGATTTATGCAAATTTTTTGCATGTGTGAATTTATAAAACTTAGAAGCACACAAACAGTATCATTATTTTTTATAAATACACTTGGAATTATGAATAATGGTAAATAGCATTTCCATAGGAATCCATAACCTATTCCATCATTATTAGCATATTATTTGATGCTCAAAAAAGCCCCATGGAACAGAAAGGATAGCCGGTGAATGACACTATTTTGCAGACAACAAAGCCAAAAAGTAACCAGGTGGCATAAACTTACAGACTTGTGAGTTGGAGGAATAAACACCTCTCTCTGGATGGAGAGGGAGTGGGTAAGGGAACCGAGGGGACTCTGGTTTACCTGCAGTATCCCTGTCCTTTCATGGACACACAATACAGGAAACCAAAGGTAAAGGCAGGGGGCAGGTAACTCTCCACTTTAAACAAGCAGTTCTTCCTCCATCAGACTCTGCTTATCTCTACTTCAAAAAAAAATCTTTTCAGAATAACAGAGATGAAAACCACACGAGAGAAAAACAGGAACTAAGCCACTCTCAACAGATTTATCTGTGTTTTCACGATATACAACAAATATTAAATGTGCTCATAAAAGCGGAGATCCCAGTCCACGGCAGGAAGCGTCTAACAAAGTGTCTGTCTAAATTTCGGTTCAAACGTTTCTTTTTTCTCCTTACCTCAATGAATTCGTGTATTTCATACCGCAGTTAGAGGAGGTTGTTTATACGCCTTCTTCTCTTGTAGATCTTGAGTGTCCTGTAGGCAGGGACCCTGTGTCAGTCACCCCTGCATGTCCCTGGATTGGCACTGTGCCTGGTTACTACGTAAGTGACAGCGTTTGTTGTTAAACACGGACGAATACATCACACGCTCACATATTATACACACTCCTGCCACAAACAAAGAACCAAATCCTGAACAGCATTAGCAGAACCTGCTTATTTTTCTTTTGGTTTTTCCCCCCTCCATGGCCTATTCTTCCATTGGGATCAGTAATAAAAATAGAAGAATAGTTTCTTTCTTTTTTTTTTCAAAAAAACACCATCTCTTGAGATCAAGCTCACAAGGTCTTTAAGTGGGGCTGCCTGAATTACGAGTCCTCCTGAACTTGGAAGCAAGATTTGGTTGCATTTGACTACAAGAAAAATGAGGACTTGATATTGATTTTTCCCCCTGATTCAAAGAGAGTGCAGGTGTTTAAGCATTTATGAAATTGATTGACTTCCCTCCAACAGCCAATTGATAATGAGTTTAGTTTAAGCTTCGGAGTGAAGCTGTAAAGGTTTGATTATATTAACAATACTAATAGTCATGGGTTCATAAATCTTAACAGAAAGGATGCATATGTCACAATATAATGCATGAAAAAGTTGTCCTTTTATCATGGATAACTCTCTATTGTGCGGAGATCCAGTTGATCAGCTATTCTATTATTTGAATAAGTATCTGATGTCTTGTTTTCTTTCAAGAAGGCAGGTGCAGGCTGAAGCAGGAAGCCTGCCAAGAAAGATGATAAATTACCATTTGGTGCTGGCGACCAGTGCTCTACAAACGCAGGGTTGCCAGGAATTAAGAGAGGAAAGTAACCAGAAACAAGGAGGAAAATGACTTCTGACTACCACTTTAGAGGTGTTTGCTTTTTGTCTTCATTATCTTTGCGGTATTTTAAGGGCCTGTGTTCATTGTGTAACCTGAAAAATGAAGTACTGCCTGGGACAATCATGCTCTACTGCAAGACATTCTATTTCACCTGCTGAGGTCAAATAAAACTTCAGAGTTGAGAGAGAGCTGGTGAGTGAAGCAAACAAACGACCTAAGCAGACAAATGACAGAAAGCAAAGGTGAAGTGTCACTGCTGTCTCTTTAGAAACACAGCACCTGGCTGTGTAGGTAGAAAGCACCCCGCCCACCGACCACAATGTACACGGAGTGCACCTACCCAGTGTTCCAGCCTCTACACTCAGAGTAAGAAGGTGAACAATAGCAATCGTACCGATCGTCGCAAACACGGTTTGGAACCACGCCGTTCTGCCAGAATCCCCTGCCTCCAGGTTGGCTTTTCTGTTACGCTATTACAGGCTTTTACCCCAGCATTTCCTGTCCATACAACGACTCTGCTGCAATCACCCCTGGCAAGGACAGGTCCAAATCTAAAGCATTTGAGGGGCATCTAAAAGGTACTTGGTCCTTACCCAGATGCTGGGGTTAGAGAGAGAGCAGAGCTGGACCCTCTTTCAGCCCCGGGTCAGGTAACGAAAAGACAAACTCCAAGGTCACAAGGACAGAATTGGGGGGTAATGGAATGCGTCATGAAGAAGTGTGGAAATACCCTGAGGACCGAGGGAGCCTAGGAAAGGTCTCCAGGGAGTGAAGACATCTGGGCTGGCAAAGACCAGTGGAGACGAGGGATTCAGGGCACCGGGGGAAATGAACCAGAGAAGTAGACGTGAGAAACGGCTCTGCTCACCACACCACCTGTGTTTTGGGATCTCAGGGTATGTTGTGGACAGACTATCAAACTAGAAGGGCTGCCAGGGTTTACACCATAAAGATTCGGAGCTTGAATTAAGGAGGTTGGCATGCGTTCAATATTTATGAGGAATTCCTAAAGGAGCTTGAATACAGGCAGCGTGTGATAACTTGTTGTGGCAGCCAGTATATGTCACTGTGCTGGAAACGGGTCCTGGTACTACAAGACTGGAGACAGGGGAAGGTTAAGACTGTTTCCCACAAAAAGTCACACCAAAGTGGGTTTCAGAGGAGCAGTGGGAGCTTATCAGACATGAGGAATGAAGAGGAATTGTGCAAGATGGGAGGATGGGAGAGAAAAGACTGAGAGACTGAGATAGACGACAAAGGAGAGAAGGAGGTGGAGGGCTGAAAGGAGAGGAGGAGGGAGGGAGGAAGGAACTGATGGAGGGAGAATAAAGGAAAGGAGGGGAGGGGAGAGATGGAAGGAGAAAGCAGAAGGGGAGAAAAAGTCAACAAAACTGTGAAAAATAAAGAAAACCTTAGTAAGATTCTGGTTATTGGACTGGTGATTTAATCATTTAGCAACATCTAAGTCATAGACAATGAAGAAAAACCTCAGCGCACACCAGGTTGTTACATAAAGGGGCCATGATCGGTTCTCACTTTTCTGAAATAGAGCATCTCGCCTGTCTTTGTTACAGCAGCGGCAGAAGGGGGTGATGCTGACAGCTTCCCAGAACAAGGGAGGCAAACTAGGAACTAACGGATGAAAACAAGAACCCAGCAATGTGAATTCTAGCCTTTTCTCTGCCAGGGATAGAGTGGTAACCCAGGGAATGTTTGCCTGGTTTTCTCACAGCTTTAAAATGGGAAGGCAGCGCCTGCTTGCACGTCAGGAAGCAGCCATGTGGCTTTTGCAAGCCACCGTGGCTCCGTAAGGTGGGGCACTGGGAGGACTCTGGTCTGTGGAGTTCAGCCCCCGCATGCGTTGTTGGCCCCCTAGATTAGCAATCAGTTGCCGTGCACTTCCCATCCAGCCAGAGCTCAGCCACGGCAACCAGACAAAGCAAATGCAAGGGAATTGTCCTTCCAGAGGAGAGACCAAGTCCACTCTGCATTTCTCTATGACCTAGCAAAAAAGCAACCCTAGATTGTGACTTTGGCACAAATGAGACCAACGTGAGGACCAGGGAATCCATCGATTGTGATCCTGGTTCTGGCACCTAATGTAGGTGTGACTCCAGCAGAGTAATCTCTTTAAGCCTTGGTTTGTCTGTCTGTAAAATGGGGACCATGATGTTTATTTCACTGAATCTTTATGAGCAAATGTGAATAAGTAAAGCACGACGCATGCTGGTGGTCAATCAGAACAGGTGAAATAAATGAAACAAGGCTGCTTTACTCTGAGCACAAAGATTAAAACGAAGGACACAAGTCATTAGAGGACTTGGTTCTGCTGATCACCATGCAAGGGCTAAAGTGGCGCTTATTTCAGGTGGGCGCTTTCAGAGGGTCTGATTCGTCTTCACCACACTGATAGCCTCTGATCAGTAGTTCAGAAAGAAGGCACGGAGCAGCAGGCACACTGCACTGTGGCAGAGAATGTGTCGCCCTAACTGCTACAAGACACATCCTAACAATCGAAGTTTAGTTCCATCACTAGCTGTGATCTTCATGACGTGGTCTCAGTCTCATTTTTCACGCATGGAGTGAGTCTTAGACCCTTAAGTTTCATGGCTGTACATTCGCAAGTTTATTAATATATAGGATGCGATACCCAAAGACCTCAAAGGTGAGAATGAGCAGGCGGGATGGGAACGGGAACACTAAACTGTACTAGGTGTTACTTTAGCCTGGATCATGGGATAAACATGCGTAAGAAGAGAGGAGAAACGCGCTCTCACAGGGCACAATACTGTAGTGAGGTTTTTCCAGGCCTCGAGCTTTCTGAGTGTGCTGTTGTTAAAGGAGACGGTCTCGGTCATTATCTTCATCACCGGAACACGATACCCAACACCTACACCTTAAAAAAGGAGAGATTTACTTTGACTCGCGATTTTAGTCTGTGTTTCCCTAGTCTGGAGGCTGCAACAGCACAGTAGAGGGTCACGTGGAAGAAAGGTGATCAATGCGTGGCCTTCAGGAAACAGAGCGAGAAGGGAGGAGCTGAGGATAAGAATCCACCCTTCCGGGTCACACCCCAGGGAGCCCCTCCACCAGGGCCCCCCTTCCTGACAGCACAGTCAGCCTCTGAGCTCCCCAGGGGATGCACCCAGGGAGGAATGCAGTGCCTTCATGATCCGGTCACCTTCCACGCTTACCAGTTGTGAAAGACATTTTAGATCTAAACCACAGCAGAGACACCTGTCAACCTGACCCTGTGACTGTTAAAACAAGAAAGGGAAGGACAGGAACACTGAGGTATGAGTGTGCCTTATGTTACTGTAATGAATGCCTGAGAGAAAGGGGACTGATTTGGGCTCACGGTCTTGTGGGGTTTCGTCCAAGACTGGACTGCTTGGCCCTGATGCCTGAGGCAGCTCATCGAGCAGGCAGTCATTCACCTACAGCAGGGGTATGAACTAGAATGAGGACGAGAAAGAGACCAGGGCCCCGTGGTGCCCTTTCCCTGCACATTCCCATGTCCTAAAGACCCCCGCCAGACCTTTCTGAACAGTTTGACAGCCTTCCAATAGCTCCACGGGCTGGACACACGTGGGTCTTTGGAGGACTCTGCAGACCTGAAGCACAGCACTGGTTGCTCCTCCTGTGCCAGGCACCGTGCTAAAGCTTCCAGCCCTCACATCAACCCCACGGAGTGAACCGAGACCCACGCATTGATTTCACCCCCTGAGAGGGATCGTTCCGTTCATCGCTAGTGGCCCGAGGCCCTGTTACCGTTATGAAACTGACCTGTGCCTTGTGAAATGTGTTTGAAAAACCTGGTTTCATTTCACTCGTTGCTGTGCCAGGACCCTTATTTTTCAATGCACTACTTTCTGACACCAGATTGCAGTGATTTTCTTCTTACCATAGAAAATGAGCCCATAGGAAAAGGTCTTCTTTCTTCCTTTAGCTCCTATTTTGATGAAAATAGAGCTTTTGCAATTGGGAAGTGAACCGAGAATTAGGAGGAGCTGGGGGACGTGAAAAAAAATGAAAGAAAAGAAAGAAAGAAAAATTAAGATGCCCAGTGCTATCTCAGCTCACGAATGCTTCTGCTCGCAAATAATTTGGTTCACAAACAGAAGCCTTTGGCAAAATTTTGCTTCTATTTGCAAACTCTGCACTGAGTGACAAGCGTGATGGTGGCCATGGCCCCCGGCATTGCGGGGTGCGTTAGGTTCATGGACCGAGATCCCATTGCACTAGGTACATGCAGCAGTAAATGTACTCATTACATACTACAAACAAGTTCTGATTTTAAAAAATTAAATAAAAGGGACAAAGAACTCAAGGAAAGGAGCGCAGAATCCAGACTCCGCAGAGTGTTCGCCTTGGAGCCACAGGGAGTCTCTTCCCCCACACAGGACTTAGAGACCAGGAGTGTGAACGACTCCTAATCACGGGAGAAAACCAGAGGCAGGAAAGGTGACAACTCCGGGCCCCAGGGCACAGGTGGTCTCAGGTCCCAGGACTGGCTGGTACATGACCTTCCCTCTGTCTCTTCCTGTCAGTAAAGTGCGTTTTTCTCAGTATTTTGCCAGGCTTTCTGCACCCGAGAAATCACAAGTTCACTCTATTTGCACGCCAAGTGGAGTCAGCGCACTTGCTCCGGTTTTATTTCTGTGCCACCTGTGCACACCCCTGCGACACCAGGTGGGAGAGCAGCGCAGCGCGGCTGCCTTCCTCCCACCTGTCCCACCTCGCCCACCTGTCCCACCTGTCCCACCTGTCCACCGCTCCTCTCTCTCTGCGGTGTAAGTCAGCAGCACCACACGGGACAGAGTCCATATTTCCAGCCTAGACTCCCCACAGTCCCTTGGGGACCCCCTGGAGCCCTTTTTCTGGGTTCAGTTTGACAAGGGGAGCAGGGTGTCCTCATTCTCCAGCCAGGATCACTCAGGTCACAGACACCTTAACAGCAAGGTGCCAAGAACGCCCCACACGGGCATCCCGCGCCCTGTATCGAGGACAGCGTGAGACTGACACAGGGATAACCGCACGTTGTCATTATTTCAGAACTAAACACAGCGCTTGACAGTGGCCACTTCTCCCATATTGGACATCGCGCCACTCTGGCTGCCAGGGGACACACCCTCCCTCTGCAACCTTTATCTCCATCCCCAACTCTGGTGTCCGGAGGCACCACCAATTCCCTGGACTATTTTCTCACTGACGAAGTGAAAAGACTGCTGTACCCCAGGTTCCCCGACTGAGAAGCGG